>CAKNYM010043040.1:193-18396 GCA_932195095.1 Andricus curvator | reverse complement strand
TTTTTTTTGCAATACATAGCTCTCTCTCTCTTTCTCTCTCTCTCTCTAGCTTACACATACACACATGCCACAAACGACTCACTTACGGCGGCCATCTTGTTCATGTGACGATTTCGGATCCCAATATCCTGAACAGCTCCAGCTCACGCTCACTGCCTATCTCAGGATTCTTTCCTGCAAACTATACACTCTCTTGTGCTTCTCCAATCCCTATATCTCTACTCCGTAACTAAGTACTGACCACGCTAAAGCATCAAACATCAACAATCTCATCGCCCAATCCTCCTTAAATCTTCTTTTCCCTGTACCCGCACCCGCCTCATTACATTGATCGCAAATTCTATCCTTCATTTCACCTGTAGCTCAACTCCTCCTTTCGCTTCAAACCAGAAACCTAGGTAACTAAATTCGTCCACCTGTTCATCAAAATCATCCATCTCTCCTCATCCGGCAGTAAGACTACATCGTCTGCGTATGCTAAGGAGTTTATCTTGCTATTTCCCAGTATTTCTCTATATCTGCCAGTAAGAGACTGAACAAGCATGGACTCAGAGGAATCCCTTGCCTGAGCTCCCTTCCACTTCAGAAAATCTCCCCTTTTTCTCTCTGTTCCATGACCTGCCATAAAATCTTTCTGTTTACCTAGTAGAACGCCGCTTTAAAATCAACAAATGATGCCACTAATTTCTCTTTCTTTCTTCCTAAGTTCCTACACACTACATAGTAGAGTACGTACATATTGTCTGTCGTCCCCATCCCCTTTCTGAAGCCTGTCTGATTGTATGGAATGATCCCTTTCTCTTCTACCTTCCTTTATAATATCTTTCTGAGTATCTTCGCATATATTTTGTAGCCTACCGACATAAGTGTGATTCCCCTATACTCCTCCAACTTCTCGCCCTCACCTTTCTTAATTAAAGGTACCACCAAACTTGTCCTCCATTCCTTAGGCAACCTTTCTCCTCTCCAAACCTTGTTACAAATCCTCCACATTTTCTCTCTCACCCCTCTCCCCCTAAATCTCAAAGCCTCGTTTTATATATCGGTTTCTCCTGTTGGTTTGTTTTTTCAAGCCTCGCAACCGCTCTATTCACTTTCTCCCTTCTTATTCCGGTATCGCTATCCTCTTTCCCTTCTTTCACTCTTCTCTTTTCACCTAATACCTCATTTTTCCACTCCTTCCAACAGTCGCTTAAAGTACCGCGTCCACTATTCTCTTCCTTATTCTCCCTTCTGCCAGAATATAATCTATCACTGTTTCTCCTTTACCTATAAACGTCACTTCCTCTACTTCATATCCCTTCATATGTTCATTGCAAATAAACCACCCCTCCTCTCCTGACAGGTTCAAAAGACTTTTACCCTCCCGGTCCAGCTCTTTGTGCTATGAATTTCTTCGAAATGTCTCGCTTTCTTCATCCCGTATTTCTCCTTCCCTTAACTCTCCTGTCCATGCGTTTTAATCTCCTTCTATCGATACCAACTCTTTATCCCTTTCCTCCATCCGTTCCCTGATTACTCTTCATCTTTTCTCTTCTCCTCTCCTCTCCTCCTGTAAGCACAGAAGATTGCCACCCTCTCTCTTCCTTTCTGTATTCTTCTCACCATCACCCGCTCTATCTTTTTTCTTTCTCTTCCGCTCTTTTATTTCCCATCAGTTCCCTTATAACCCCTGTCACCATGCCAGACATTCCTCTGCCCCTCTCATGTTCCTCCCACGCTTCCTGCATCGTCCACACATACCCTTTCGGCAACTTTCGTTTGAAGCCCTTCCGGTATTTTTCATCTGCCCACGTTTTAAGCAGAATTACCACTCCCATTTTCCAAAAGCCTGCCAAAAACCTTCGTTCTTGTTTTTTAGCCCTGACACACTCCAGAAAGCCACACTCACTCCTCTCTGTTTGTCTTTCTCCCTCCTCCTTCCTGTGCTCAATCTCTCTTTCCTAACGGAAACCCCGCCTCGTCTTTCCTATTCTCATCACCTTTCTCTACCCTTCTCTCTTTTATTGTTCCCTCTGCTCTCAGTTCTATACTACCTTCGTCTCAGATCCACTTCACCCCGTTGACCCATATCCTGTCCTTCCCTATCCATACATTACCTCCGTTCCTTCACTCTATCCATTTTATCCGCTCGATCATGTAGTTCCTCTTTCTCTCCCTTTCTCCATGTCAAGTCCTCTTCAGTTCTCTCATTGCTTCCCTTTAGCGCCTTTTTTTCTCTCCATAATTTCTCTCTTCTCCTCCTCACATCCTACTTTAACTTTGCGCACACCCGTGTTCCCTCCTGTCTTTCCCTCCAATACCTTTACATCCTCCTCTCTCACCTGAGCGGCAGTTTCTTTAATTGTTATGTTTCGCTTTCTTTTAGTTTTCTCTTCCCCCTCTTGCTTTACTTCTATTTCATTCAGGCGTATGCGCATTCTCTCATTTTCCTCCCGCAGTTTCGTATAGAACCCCTTCACTACGTCTCCTACTTCCACCTCCACCTTATTTTCACTTCCGCACTCCAATTTCCTCACCCTCTACTCAAGCAAGCTCATTTCACTTATCTCTCTCTCTCTCTCACTCTATCTGTTTGCTTTCTATACTCCAGTTTTTTTCTGTATTTTCAGAAATATTTAGAAATCTTTTTAAATTTGCTTTCAAAATTAATTTATCAAACAAAAAAAATCATTTGACATTTTCCCAAGAATTTTCTTTTATTTCGTTGAAACTTTTCAAAAGTAATTTTGAAAAAATAAAAATGATGTAAAAGAGTAATTTGTTAAAATAAGGATGATGTCAAACGACACTTCGCAAAAAGAAAAATGATGTAAAATGCAATTAGTAGTATTGTTAGGTCACATGATTGTAGATTTGGGTAAAATAAGTTTTATATAAAATAGAAGTTGGAGAATATCTATGCGTCTACAGGATTTTATTTAAACAATGTTTTAAAATGTAAATCAACAACTTATTTAAATAAAACACAGTGTATAGAAACAAATTTTGGTTTGTTTGAAGTAAACCAATCAGTGTTACGGTGAGAGATTTGAAATTTATTCGGGATGCTCTTTTCACTGTCAAGGCCTCGTCCCAAAGGATTAAGTTCCTCGCAGCTCCGAAAGTCACTCCTTCCGGCACCAGTTGCTGACCACTCGGCCACTCTTCTATTGCGAATGAGGAAACCCCCATCTAGTCATTCAGTCTCGGAATTCCGAGACGATACCGATACGATAATGCACATTTGATATTTTTCCAAAACAACACGAAACGGAGTGATCCAAACCGATAATGGTAGGTCAGTATTGTATCGATATCGTCTCTATATCGGAAGGTATCGCTCGGTGGCATCACTAGACGAGGGTAAGGGAGAAATTTGAACGACCTAATAGGCTACGAAATGCTTTTTTACGCGCATTTCGTCTATTTTTACTAATTTTTAAATCGTATACAAATTTGCGTAATTCGCCTAATTCAAACAATCGCAACTCTTCAAAAGAATTTGCCGATTAACACCGATTGGTTACATAACTTGATGAGTCGGAGAAGCGGAAATTTTAATCGGCAGTAGGATATTTTCTGTATCCGTTTGGAAACAGCCGTCAATCGAAATATGCATGATAAAAACGTAGAGATTATTCGGAATTATCCGTTTCAGCAAAAATATGAAATTCAATTAAAAATCAATTTCTAAGTTGTAATAATTATATAACATTAAATGCATGTAGACCTAAAGCAAACTTGCGTCAGCGTCCCTTTGATCTAAGTCGAGTCGCCATGGGTATGCATGGATAACGAAAACGGAATATAATTGAATAATTATTAAAAGTATCCGTTGGATTAAAGGGAAACCAGAGTAACGATAGTAACCAATTGTCGGTCCTTATACACTTTCAAAACGAAGTCTCTTTCGAGAAGACGTTTGGTCTAGAATTATGACCTAAGGGAGCTCACCTGATTGGCTGCTGAGAAATAAGGCGCGCCAATTCAATTTCTTGAAATCGTTAGATCGCCATGACTAGACCATATAAGGTTGGCACTTTGCTACATTTAAAAGAGCGTATTCGAGGTGCCATGTTGAAATTGGCCTTATCCAGTTGCTATTCTCGTGTCGTCAATTGAACCGTGTAAAAAATGTCATATTATTGTTTTAAAAAAACCGCTGGGTTATGATTCATAAATAAACAGGATTAAATATAGAAAATGGATTTTTTAGTTTATCTTTACTCATAAATATGATTTACATTTATTTTATGATCAATTTACGGCAGCCAATTCATTAAATAAAATAAAATTTGATAAAGTAATATTATTTTTTTATATAGAACATTTTTAATTTTAGCATAATTTACATAAAATATGCAACATAATTTTATTTTAAAATATTAATCATTAACTCACTTAAAATCAATAACAAGAGGTAAAAGAATTTAAATATACATTTTTACTTACAGTACAAGTCCGATAAGTTGCCGTCCGATAAGTGTACACTCCCCTTAAAACGTCATCACACGCATGGCACGCACACTAATTGGGGTTCTCCCACTACGTTTGCTAATTTGCTTACAATTTGCGCATCATTCTTACGCATGCGTGCACCTAATATCATGCTACTAGAGGGGGCATCCGATAAGTCCGCAATTCCTCATCTCAAACCATAGTCGAATTAATAACTTCAAGAATCTTGAAAAATCTTTTAAACTGATGAAAATTTTCAAAATATTAATAAAGATTTAGTTTTTGTAAATGCAGATAAAGGTAATATAATGGTAGCAGCTAACAGAGATAATTATAATAAAACTGTGGAAAACATGCTTAACAATGATATTTTGTATAAAAAGATCAAAACTAGTCTTGTTCCAACAATACAAGAAAAATGTAACGATATAGCTATTAGATGGGAGCAAAAAAGATTAATTATTGAACAAATTGCATATAAATTAAAAACACACAATAGTACTGTAGCAAAAGCTTATGCTCTACCAAAAGTGCATAAACCAGATTTGAAATGGAGATTGTTTCCACAATTGGATCTCCTACATACAACTTAGCCAAATATATTTCTAATGTTTTAAAACCGGTTTCAGGAAACACAGAATCATTTGTTAAAAATAGCTGGGATTTAAAAGACATGTTAAATACAATTAAAGTTCCTCCAACATATTATTTAGTTTCATTGGACGTTGTTTCAATGTTTGATAACATTCCATTAGATCTTGCATTAGATTAATTGAAGAAAAACTAATACTAAATCATAGTCTAACTAAAATAACGACAAAAATTTTAATCGCTACTAGAACTGTTTTCAATAATATGGTTTTCTATTTTAATGGTAATTATTATAAACAATTAAATGGTTGTCCTATGGGTTCTCCATTGTCTCCTATAGTTTCAAATTTGGTTTTAGAAGATGTAGAAACAAGAGCTTCAAAAAAATTCAATTTTAGACCTATTTTATATAAACGATACGTGGAGGATATTCCAGCTATTGTGCCTACAGAAAAAATGATGATTTCATAAATACTTTTAATAGTATTGAAAATTCCATGCAGTTTGCATTTGAGCTTGAACATAACAATTCAATTAATTATCTTGATTTACAAATTATAAAAACACGTAAAAGTGAGTTAATTACCAATTGGTTTAAAAAAGCTTCATGGTCTGGTAGATATCTTAATTTTAATTCCCATCATTTGTATTGTCAAAAGGTCGGCCTAATTAAAGGTTTAATTGGTAGATGCATTAAATTGAGTGATATAAAATTCAGGAAAGAAAATTGGGATCAAATTAAAATCATATTAGTTCAAAATAATTATCCTCTTCCTTTAATAAATAATATTATTCGGGAACGAATTCATGAATTCTTTAATGGTTCTAGTAAGAAAAATAACTCGATTGACACGTACAAAAAATCAGATCTAAAAGTTACGTTACCTTATGTACAAGGACTCTCGGAAAGGTTGAGAAAAACGTTAAAAAAATTTAACATAAATGTTTATTTTAGCAATCAAAACACTCTTGAAAATTTTTTACTCAATCAAAAAGATATTGATAACACCGAAAATTTGTCTGGAATTTTTTATCTCATTAAATGAAATTGTTCTGAAAAAGTGTATATTGGTGAAACAGGTAGAACATTAAAAACTAGAGTTTTGGAACATAAAAGAGATTGTAGAGTTGGAAATATGAATACAGGTCTATCACAACATTGTTGAAACTTAAACCATTACTTTGATTTTGATTTTAATAATATTAAAATTCTGACTAGAGAAAAAATACTTATAAAAGACGAATAATAGAATCCATTTTTATAAACAAATATCACAATATTTCTATTAACTTACAGACAGAAATTATGAATGTCAACAAATATATAAAAGTATTATAAAATAATCAAAAACCAATTTAAAATCCAGTTGCTTTGGCGCGCTTTCCTCAGTTGCGATTCATTTAAATGACGCCTTTATTCTGTATTAATGAATTTACCGCTTTAATGTTTTTCTCTTGTCTACTTTGTCATATGTTCGTCGTTTGTCCCAAAACATTATAAAGATTTTGTTTTTTCTAATTTAAGATGTAGTCTCTATCTAAAAAAGCCGCTTCAATTTTTGTGGCTTTTTTCTACGATACGATGTTATAATATATTTTTTTTAAATTTGAGTCACATTTTAGAATTATTTTTAAATTTGACTATAAACTATTGATATGTTGTTGACTCTAAAATTGAAAAACTTTTGTTTCTTACAAGATACTAATCACAGGTATTTTTATTCTTTTACTTTTAATTTTTTGTTTGTAACAAATTTTAAACTGCTGTTATTTATATATTATTTATTTAGATTCTTTGAAAAGGGCACGCAGTGATAGCCGAAACGTCAGCATGATTAATAAACGAACTCTTTAGTAATTTCGTTTGTTATTTCTTTTACTTTAATGAAGACCGTAAGACCTACAAAATAATACTTACGCATATTTACATTGACGGTCGAAGAAAGTCTTGATTTGATTCTTTTTTCCTTGGTATCTCTTTATATTAATCAATGTTTTGATTAAAAAAACGGAAGCATGGATGGAGGCTTTAACTGCAGGCTAAGGAATTTGTGTATTTCCACCGGAAATATTTGAAAGATGAGTAAGTTTGCCGAAAATTGTACCATTACGTTGATTCGGCCTGAATCGTGCATGAATAAATCAGCCTTAGCTATAGTGGGTGCCTCTTTACCTGCGGACTTGGGTATCTGCGGAGTGCTAGGGGTATGAGGAGTAGACAGCAGTGGGGCCCTCTGTCTATTCTATTGAGTTAATAATAGAGGTCCGTTCGAAGGATGGTAGTTTATCGTTTTGTCGTTAGGCTCGACAAAAACCAGAACATCTTGCTCCGGCACGACCGGTACTATAGTTTTCGAAACGTCGACAACAGAAATAAAGAAATTTTTAACAACGAATTTCTACTGAATGGTCTGAAGTATGTCAATTTTACCAACTAAATATTAATTTATCATTGTATGTTCTATATATGTTGTTAAAAGTAATTATAATTCAACGAAAATAACGTTTCAAAATGAGCAACACTAAAAGTTTGAAGCAGAAATCAGGTCGCCCATGTAAAAAGTCAAAAAAAAGTAAGAACACCGGGAGAAAACGAGTAAATATTGAAGGATCCTCTAAAACGACCAAGTATAGAAAAGCTCATGAAATTATGAAGCATGTCGAGAAAGGTAGCTCAGTTATTAAATAAGCAGTATATATTTGAGTGAATTGGGCCCTACTTCATCATGTGAAGACTTAAATCAAACGCAAGACTCAAAAGAATCAGCTTTAGCATTTTATTTAGAATATGACTGCAATAAAAATAGTTATATCCGGGACTCATGCGGGACACTAAAACTATTTATCCGGGTTTTATCCGTTCCTAGCCGGGATCTATTTGGCACATAATCTTGTTGTCCGTGCCTATCCGGGACTTATATGGGATACTTAAAATATCCGGGTTTTATCCAGTCCTATCCGGGATCTATTTGGCACACAATCTTGTTGTCCGTGCCTATCCGGGACTTATATGGGATACTTAAAATATCCGGGTTTTATGCAGTCCTATCTGGGATCTTTTTAACACACAATGTCTTTATGCGGGTCTGGCCGGGACTTGTGTGGGGCGCTATAAATATATGTCCGGGTTTTATCCGGTCCTAGCCGGGATCTATTCGGCATACAATCTCGTTATCCGGTTCTATCCGGGACTTATGCAGGTCACTAAAACTATTTATCCGGGTTTTATCCGTTCCTAGCCGGGATCTATGCAACACGTATTCTCGCTACTTGGATGTATCCGGGATTTATTTGGGACACGAAAAATATATATCCATGTTTTATCCGGTCCCATCCGGGATGTATTTGGCACACAATATCGTTTTCAGTGACTATCCGGGACTTATACGGGAAACTTAAAATATCCGGGTTTTATCCAGTCCTATCCGGGATCTTTTCAACACACAATCTCTTTATCCGGGTATGTCCGGGACTTATGTGAGGTGCTGTAAATATATATCCGGGGTTTTCCGGTCCTAGCCGGGGCCTATTCGGAATAAAATCTCGCTATCCGAGCCTATTCGGGACCTATACGTGGCACTAAAAATATACATCCGGGTTTTATCTGATCCTACCCGGAATCTATTCGGCACACAATTTCCCTATCCGGGTCAATCGGGTAATTAAACGGGGCACTCAAATATCTCTCCGGGTTATATCTGGTCCTATCTAGGATCTTTTTGACACACAATCTCTTTATCCAGGTCTGCCCGGGACTTATGTGGGGCACTAAAAATATATATCCGGGTTTTATCAGGTCCTAGCCGGGACTTATTCGGCACACAAATTCACTATCCGGGCCTATCCGGGACCAATACGTGGCACTAAAAATATATATCCGGGTTTTATCCGATCCTAAACGGGATCTATTGGGCACACAATTTCGATATCCTGGTCTATCCGGCTATAGCCGGGGTCGATCAGGTACACAGTTTCGCTATCCGGGACTAATACGGGGCACTAATGTCTTTTATACGCGTTTTTTCCCATCCTAGCTGGGATCTATTTGAGACAACATTTCGGTATCCTGCGGCCAGTGAAGTCATCGTGCGCGATTTCTTTGCGGATGACCTTCTCACCGGAACTTCTAATTTGGAGGAAGCACATCATCTCAAAGATGAAATTACGAAGCTCCTCGCAGCCTCATGAATGGAGCTTAGGAAATGGGCCTCCAATGGACCACAGATATTCAATGACACGAATCATTCGACGTCAGAGCGAATGATTCAATCTGATAAGGATCCTAGGAATTTGGGAATATTCTGGAAACCGGAAGAGCATGAGCTTCAATATTTGTCCCTTAACATGTAAAAACACCGTAAAGAAGGTTATCAAAAAATGTGTGAAGTGCTTTAGAGCACAGACCATAAGTCCAGAATATATTATGGGATACTTGCCATCTGATCGTGTCTCTCCGAATACGCCATTTCTTACGTGTGGCGTTGATTATGCTGGTCAATTTTTTGTCGTCGAAAAATCATGAAGTCACTCAGCTAATAAAGGTTACATTTATATTTTCGTATGCTTTTCTGTCAAGGATGTTCATATTGAATTAGCGCGCGACATGGACACGAACGCCTTTTTTAATTGTCTCTATCGCTTCGTTTCTCGCCGAGGAAAATGTAAAAATCTTCACTACGACAATGGAACTAATTTCGTGAGGGCTCGTAATAAATTGAAAGAATTAGGTCAACTTTTGCAAAATCGCGAATTTCGAGAGGCTGTTACGGATTTTTTTAGCGAATGAACATATTACTTGGCATATTATACCCCCCAACGCCCCAAATTTTGGTGGCCTTTGAGAAAGCGCAGTTAAGTACGCAAAAAAACCCTTAAAAAGTGTGATAGGCGAAACACGGCACACGTTTGAAGAATTGTATATATAATTGACTCAAGTAGAGGCATGTTTGAATTCGCGTCCCTTATTACCATTTTCCAATGATCCTAATGTTATCATCCCGTTGACTCCTGGTAATTTCCTCATTGAAGACTCATTCGCGGCAAACCCACAGCACGATTTGCGAGAGATTCATCAAAACCGTCTCAATCGCTGCAAGCACATTCAGTTTATGTTACAGTACTTTTGGCAGCGGTGGCAGAAGGAATACCTGAGTCAACTCCAATAGCGTCACAAAGGGGCAATGTCAAGTGCCACTCACATTGAACCGGGGCAATGGTTATCATTCGAGACGATAACTTGCTACCTCACAAGTAGGAAATAGATCCTATCGACAAATTTCATCCAGGAGATGATGGAGTGGCCAGAGTCGTTTCCATTAAGGTGGCCGGTTCAAACATCACTAGGCGTTCGTTATCAAGAACTTGTATGCTACCAATAGATACTAAATTAATTAAACTCCCTGAGTAGGGATAATTAAATTTCCCTTCTCTTCACAATATTGACATTCAAACTATTGTATTAGTGTCAGAAATGGACCGTAATTTTAATCCTCGAAAGTTATTTTACTTTATATTTTTACAATATTAGTTTCAACGAATTACTATTTTCACAATCAATTATTGAAAAATATACCTCAGGTATTATTATATTTATTCCGGTTGAAAGATACTCTTCCAAAGTGGGCGGTATGTTCTGACGATGTATAAATAAGTGAATATTTTGAAATTATATTTCTATTTTTCTGAATAAATGAAGTACTGCCGTCGTTGAGATTTTAGATTTCAGCCAATTTTCAAATATTAAAGTGGGTTTTTCCCAAAAGCAATAAAATGTCCCTTTCAAATCTAGATAATAAAGATTCAGGAAGGAACAAGTTTGCTCCTTAGGCTTAGAATTATTTCAAAATTTTCATCTTTCTCTTGACCATTTCGCAGCGTTGCCACTTTTCGAATTTCAATGTATGTATTTCAAAATTCTATTTTCAATAGACAATGTTGCAATTTTCAAATGCTTGTACCCTCAACCCCTACGAAAGGGTCAGTTGACTCAGAATTGCGAAATGAATCATACGAACTTTATAGTAACTCTGTGAATCTTTAATTACGAATTATTCCAAGTACAACTTTGATTATTCACTTTTGTATCATTTTACGTTTAGTTGTCTTTATAATAAATGTATTTTAAGACCTCTCTAATTTTTATGTACTTTACCTGATTTTATATATTTTTTACGAATTTTCTGAAATGTTATGAACATAGAACGCACTAAATTAATTGTGCATTCAAACAGTGCAGTGGGAGACTTGAATATAGTGCCGTTGGGAAATGTATTTCAGTCGCGCTCCATAGCCCTTGTGTTTAGGCCCGTGCCAGATTCGGAATCAGCTCCCAAAAATATATAAAAAATGACCAACAGAGCCGTAAGTAGGATGGTACTGTCGGCTCCTCCGCACTGGGCGCATACCGCCAGGGGGTGCAAACACAAAAATAAAGCACAATTTCTAAATTACAAAATTACAAATTTAGATTTCCAATTAAATTATTCAAATTCCATTCGAAACCTTTCAACTTTTTAAATATTGGCACTTTCTTCGTGGAGGGCGACAGGAGGGAGGGTCGCTAAATTAAACACTCGCACCGGACGCAAAAAAGCTAGTTACGGCTCT
Source organism: Andricus curvator (assembly GCA_932195095.1). NCBI lineage: Eukaryota > Metazoa > Arthropoda > Insecta > Hymenoptera > Cynipidae > Andricus > Andricus curvator. The sequence continues at coordinate 6,759 of CAKNYM010043040.1, read as the reverse complement.
GATGACCAAAATCATCACGGGAAAAATCGTGTAGGACAGTGTTAAAAGCCTAGTTTAAACAAGTAAATGATTGATTTGATTTTGAAGATTTATTTTGAGAATTATAGATAGAAAATTATAGCGGGGATGCGCTTTGCTATAACTGCTGCAATTTAACGTCGAAAATGTTTTGTTCGAGACACTTGGAAACTTGAAAAATTGTTTAGTTGATGAGTTCAGTGAAAGTACAACTCTCACTCAGTAAGCAAAGATTCCTGTATTATAATAGACAATTTTTGTGATTGTTTTCAGATTATGGTTGGATACCCCAGTACCCGATTCTATATCGAGCAAATCAAGCAATCGCAGTTAAATGCTTTTCGTCTTCGGGCGATTCTCAGCGCATTCGACGTCGAAACATATCCTAAGCGATTATGCGCCACAACCCCCTTTTCTTCTCAGCTGGCGAAAATGGAAAATTAAGGGAAGAAGTGGGCTTGCATCAAACTGGGGAATGACGACGACGTCGTAAACGTGAAAGGAGTGATTCAAAAGCCTATGTACGTGTGAGGTGAAGATCTTAATTTATGGAATAGTCATTGCCTTGAAATTGTAAGAAATAAATGCTAAGATCAAACAAAGGCTAGCATAAAGTGTGAAAAGTGAAGAGTTGTACAAGGTTGAATAAGGATAATTTAGTAAAAGGTTTTCAGCAGATGAGACGGCCAACGTCACTTGAATAGCGGAATCTCTTAGCACGGATCACTTTTTGTTCATACACTCGTCAATGATGTCCATCCTTTTGTCACCTTGCTGAGACAAAAGACTTTACCGCTACAGCCCTAATAATGAACTAGCTACGTGTTCGAGTTTTCCAGTGGTTCTCATATATGCAGCCATTCGATGTGTTATGGTCTCTGCTTTTACATAGGTTGATGAGATCACTGTCGTGAATGTTAAAGTGGCAGATGGTACATGCATAAAGCACACATAGAAACAACAGCCACATAATCGTGATCAGAAGATATTGTACAAACTTTGGGTATTTAATTAATGACGTACACGACATACAGTCAAGTCCCCGTACGCATAAGTAGGTGAAATTTCAAGTAGAACAGCGTAGTTGATAGTGAATGTGACAGTGCCGGTGTAGACGATGATGTGTACCAAGTGGGTTTTAATCTTGACTCTGTTGCTTTTAACTAGAGAAACTCATGCCAGGGCCTATACGAATCAATGGGCTGCACATATTGAGGGAGGACCGGCAGTGGCCCTGAAAGTTGCCCAAGATCATGGATTTCGATATCTCGACAAGGTTAGTCTTTTCTTTACATTTGCGATTAGTCCAGTGGGCATGCAGCCATACAGAGACTGATTTACCTGTGAAGCCGACCTAGGCGAAAGCCTGACTACCACCCTTTTGCATGCCTTGTAACAATAAATTTCTTCGAAACTTATTTTTTTAGCCGCGCCCTTCATCTCAAATTTCTGAAAACTCCAAAAACAATAACTTCTATTTGTTCTTGGCCGCCAGGCGCACATGCGCCAACCACACACTAAAAAATTCAGAAAACTGGGCGTGGGCAAGATTTTCTGCCCGGACTATCTTCAGCCCTTCGACGAAGATTGGAAGAGGGGATACGTCAGCCTATTGGGCAAATACAGGGTGCAGAAAATACCTCTTACTCGTGAATAAATACTTATTTTGTAATATAAAATGGCGTGAACAATTTATTTAAGAACATTATGGGGGGGGCCCCGCCAAGTTACTGGAGGTACAACAGTTTGTGACAGACAGCCAGGACCATGTTGGGGGAATTATTACATATCACAGGGAAAGGGAGCGGGTAGCGAATTACATCAGCAATAGCCCATGGTCATGACTGATTTGTCAATAAGATAGCAAGAAACAGGGTTGATTGACTCTGGATTTATAAGTAACGCCAATTGAAGAAAATAATAAATAACCAATCATATCGTCAACTTTAGAGGCAAATGAATAAAACGGATTAAATTACCCGGTATAATCGGAAACTAAACTACCGGGGCTGATGTGTTCAGCCGGTATTCCAAGGGCGACAAAAATGAATTCTATCGGGTTTTGGGAAAAATTCGCAGGGAGTAAAACCACTGATTCGACCACAGTAAAAGAATTAATAAGAGAAACAACAAAAGCCGATGGCCTTGGAGACTCGAGGGAGTCCTCGTGTTCTAACCCAAAGAAAACACATAACTAAAGCAAAAAACTAAACAGAACACGAGGATCTACGAGGATCCTGAGCTTCCCGGTGAAAAAAGCAAACCTTACCTCACCTAGGTTTCAAACTGAATCTACTATAATCTTTGCTTGATACCAAGTTAAAAATAAAAAAGCACACGAGTACTCTGCTCTGCATGGTGGCTGCTAAACGAAAGAGAACGTGGCTTGTCGGTTGCCGAGCGCGTCGTCTTGCCCGCTATGGGTGAGTTCCCACGGGCTGGCGCTGATTGGCTGCGTCCTCGGCGCTGCTGTGTAGTTAGTGGTGTTCCGCTCGGCTCGCTCTCTGCCGTGCCGCCAACACGGAAGAAGGTGCAGGGGCGGCTTAACTGAAGGCTGTAACTAAGCAAAAATATCTACAAAGTAGGTCCGAAGCATTTCCGGTAATGAGGAAGCCGGGACGTGGATCCGAAGGCATCCCTGGCTCTGTGGGCATCTAAGATTTCCAGCCAGTCGTGACAAGGTAATAAGAAAAAGAACATACACGACGACGAAATAATTCTAAAATTTTAAATATAACTTAAAATATGACCTTGGAGTATCGTTCCACTTGACGGAAGGGAGAATTTTTCGCATAATTAATAAAATAAGAGAATAATTTTGATGGCTAAAATTTTGCTTTGTCATAGCCTATATTATATATCCCGCCTTGAAGGGGAATCCACAGATCGACCCTAACACTCGTTCCGCACGGAAAATCGCTGCTGCGCGTAAATCTGTTTTCGCGTGGGGCAGGCATTTCACACGTTGTTTGTTGCAAGAATTAAAATTACTAAAAACACAAATGAAAAATTTTAGTAAAAATCACCCCACGTCGGCGGGACGTGTCGGATGTTTTTTTATTCAGAATGGGCCAGGATTCGGGTTCGCAAGCCAGACATAAAACCCGAGAACTCGACCCAACCCGGAAGTTCAAAAAAAAAAAAAAAATACGGCCTTTCATCACTCGGCATTTACCGTCTTCCTCTCGTGAAGAAAATCTACCAGCACAACCCCTTTATGATTCCAAAAAATCGTTGCGAGCACCCATTTTTCACCCCACGTGACGCTCTTTCTGGCGTATGAGGCGTGTTCTGAACCTTTTCACGCCCCTCTGTACATTTTTTGTACCACGCAAACACTTTAGTCTTTGATAATGTTTAACTAACAAACATCTGCTTCAACTTACGCACAATTTCACAGGGCCTAATGTGTTCTTTACTCAAAATTTTTTTTATAATGCATTGAGCAACAACCACTGGGACTTCTTTTTCACTCATCGCGCATGCTCCTGAACGAAAGAGAAGGGAGATGCCTACGCAGTACTGAGCAAGTCTGAATTAATCCCACTTCAGCCTCCAATTGGTCCTAAGTCGATACGGTCGTAATTTTTACGTAAAAAGTCAGTAGTTTCAGAATATTTTTATTGACAGTTAAGTATTATGCTATCCAAAAACTTTGTAGATTTAACCAAACGTTTTTTTTTCAAAATTCAATTTCAATTTCATTGTGTGGTGTGCCCCGGAAAGCTTAAAAATCTCGTACTCAATTTTCACTTATCTAAAATTTTGGCTGGCGTTGTATACTTCGCGAAAATGGTAAGCTTCTCAAAACTTGCGATCTTTAAAGTCGTTGTGTTCTTTTTATGAAAAATTTTTATCTACTGCGTTATATTCGTTAATATTTTTCTAAAAATAAAAAACTACTACAGCCAACAATTATTGCCAAATTCTTAATTATCTTTTTTCGACGCGACGCTCCTCACGATTCTCAGGAGACAGTGGGTGGGTTGATCAGATGGTAGGTAGTTAATCCAATTTTCTGGCCGATTCGGGTTTTTGTGTTTGGCTTTCGACTTCAAAACCCGCGCGACTTTAAAGACTGCCCGATTTTTAAATCCGCGTGGTTCCCCTACCATGTCGAAGCCGCTCGTTTTTTCAAGCAGTGTGGAGCCTGAATCTGCGCGGCTGCCCCACTGTCTCTCGACCAAACATTGCCGCTCGACTTTTTGATTCCTGAACGCACAGTGGCACTAGACTAGACTTATGGATAAATCAGTCTACAGGTCGAGGCGGATTTTTCAGTTTTTGTTTTAAAAAAACTGTGTAGAGAAAAAAGCAAAAATAGTATATTGCGTATCAAGTGGGGGGCGAGGGTCTTTTCGTGACAGTTCAAAAACAGTGCACAAGTCACGAAAAGGGCCTCCTACGAGACGCTCACGATACTTTTTACAAGATCATGAAAAGGCAGTAAGTTCCGTCGAGGGTGGCGTGAGAATGAGAGTGAAGGGTCCAGGTTGAAACCCTAGTGGGGGTGCAGGGGGCAAAGCCCCCGGGGGGGGGGGGCTGAGAGAAAACCAACTTTTAGTTAAATAAAAGAATGATATAAATATATAAATCGTATCGAAAAGTATCGATACATTTTTCTCCTAACGATACATATCGATATTTTCTTCGATTTGCCGCGTTGACATCGTTGTGTCTCTTTCTGGAAATTTGCAACACAAGCAAGCGATAAGGACAGGCTGAAAAGGCCACAGGCAGCGGGACATGCGACATTCGCAAATATTGGGCGGTTAATTTAAAATTTAATTCGGTTACAATGATGTGAGTGTGTTTTAATTTGTCATTAATTTTAATTTAATTTTAATTTGCGGAACTTTGAAATAAGGTCAGGTTAGCATGGCGAAGGGAGGGGGAAGTTAGCGATAAATTATCCATATTATCGATATTTTTTCCAGAAATATCGATATATTAATCGATACGTTTTTTTAACGATATTTCCCATCACTATAACGCAAGCGCAATGGGAAGGTTGCAAGCCGCTGGGTATTACAAAACAAGTTAAAAGTTTAAGTTATTCAGTTTGAACAAAAAATTAACATTTTTGTATATTAAAAGCATTTTTATTCATACAATTTGAACTATTGCGGAACTTGGTCTTGAGCAGCTGGTGCTACCTAGCGGGTGTAAGCTCCCCTATCACTAGGTGTAGAGACGAACACGCTACAGTTATCGCTGAAAACATCGACCTATCTCCAACTTCATCTAACTAGAATCTAACTATCTCCATTTCAACTGTTGTAAAATGAAATAATTCTGATGAAAAGAGCCCTTTTCGTGTTTGTGACGTCACGGCACTCCAAAGGAGAGTCATTTTGAGCTTCTTCATTCACATAATTTGAAACACGCCATTTTATATTCAGTCGAAGAGCATGAAACACGCCGTTTTCCTGATAGTGTTGTAAAAAAGGTATTTTCAACATAATCATTTTTTAACTTGAAAAAAAAATTATTGTCCTAGTAAATTGGCCTCTAATATATGCTAATTGTCATTCTAACAGGTTCTTCATTTTACATTTCTAAAAATTTTCATGGTGGCCGCTGAACCGGAAAACTGGGAAATTACATGGAATTGTTGTTGACCGGGAAATGACAGTAAATTTATTTTTGACCAGAAATTTTTTTAATTTTTGGATGAAAAAACAATTTAAAATAATCTTTCTATCTTTTCTCTTTTTTGAGAAATCATGTACAAATTTAAAAAAGTTCGATTTTAACTTTTTTTTAAATGTTAAGTTCAATTGTTAATTTTTCAATTCGGATATCATTCAGTTTACAAAGCGTGATTCTGAAATCTTCACTTGAAAAATTTTCAATTTTTAAGCGTACATTTTTAATTTAAAGCATTTTAAAGTGCAGTATTAAAGGCTTAAACATTTAAAATCCGGACCACGGTCAGAATAAATAAATTAATATGCTCCTTAAAATGTAACTATGCGTTAAACTTAACACCGGATCCAGTATCGAATAAACTCTACACAGCTTAGAATTATTAATCATATAATAAAACAAAATTGGATTTGATGATCAAGAGTATGTAATTACCATATACTTTAAAATATTTAAAGGAAACTTATTCTCCAAACACAAGTTAAAAAAATATCAAGATATCTTTGTAAACGAAAGCAATCCTTGAAATTATTTGATCTGAAATATATCTTGGTTTCGTCCGCGTACAACAAGAATGGTATGTTTATCAAGGTTTTTTTATGTCATTACAGAATAGTAAGTAAAATATAGGACCTAAATTAGACCCCCGGCGGAACCCCAGAGGTTGGCTGATAGCATTTAGATGAATGACCAGCATACTGAAAATAATGATTCCTTCTTTTCAGAAATTTCTCCAATAAGCTCAATTAAAAGGTATACCAAAATTGATCAATTTACCCAAAAGTAATTTAAGGTTTACTTTATCAAAAGCTTTCGAGAAGTCAAGATAGATAGCGTTGACCTGATCTCCTTTGTAGGGACTCGCCGCTAGGCGGCTACCGCTTGCTTGCACAAGTCTT
>CAKNYM010043039.1:28121-41299 GCA_932195095.1 Andricus curvator | reverse complement strand
CGAAAAGAAGTGCTTGATATTTCGCCCGTTTTTCTTCCTCCTTTGCCGTGATATTACCATCGGCTGGTGCCGAGAATTCAATCACGTAAATGATCTTGTTCTTCAGATCTTGGAGGACAATATCAGGCTTCGTAGCACTGATACGTTGAGTGGTGGAGAATGAGAAATTCCAGTAGATGTTACACTGATCATTCTCGACAACGGACTCGAGTTCCCCCTGGGCGTATGACAAGACGGGCAATAGATCAACACCATAGAAGTGCCTAAGCTGGTAATATAACACTTTTAGAGCCGCATTGTGTCTCTCTATGTACCCGTATCGTGCATATTTTGAGCTTTCACTGAGAACATGTCCAAGTGTTTCTGGCTCTTGCTTGCACGCTCGGCAGTTGGTATCGCCTACAGGTATATTCATTATGCGCTCGCGGTAAACTAAGGTGTCTATAACGCCATCTTGACAGGCAAAAAGAAATCCATCAGTCTCCGATTTTAATCCAGCAGACTTGAGAAACATGTTGGACAGACCCATCGAGAGCTCTTCTCTACGTATAATGCCGTAGAATTTACCATGAAGGGGCTTGTCAGCTTGTTCTCTTAGTAGAAGCGTATGTTCTGCTTCCTGTACACGAATTTTGAGCACCAAAGGTGTTAGTGATGCTAGGCCATGTGTAGTGTCGCTGGAATGAAATGGGAGGCCAAGCTCCTCTGCGGCCCTATCTGCGGCACGATATAGAAACGCCGCAGCATTGACGACTTCATGTTGATGTACTAGTCGCATAAGAAAATCTGTGCTATTTAGAACTGAGCAGGCTGTAGCCAGAACCGTTCTGCGATGAAGACACTCTAAGCTCAGCAAGCCTCTACCCCCTTTATCTCGAGGGAGGTATATTCGAGGTACGGAAGATCTAGGATGATGACTTCGATGGATTGTCATCATCTTGCGTGTGCTTCGGTCAAGTTGCTTCAACTCATCGACGTTCCATTTTACTGCACCAAACGCGTAGAGCAGTATAGGAACGGCCAGCATATTGGTCGCCTGGATCTTATTCTTTCCAGATAATTCGGAAGCCCAAATTTTTCTGAGAATTTGGCGATACCTTTTTCCAAGGGCCGTTTTTAACGCATGCACATCATGGGTTTCCGCTTGCGGTATTCCAAGATATGTATATGTTTCTCCAATACCAAGATGTTGAATGGTATTTCCGCCTATGAGTTGAACATCCTGATCGTGACGCGATGATGTAGTTTCTAATCTTCCTTGGCGTATGTGGACGCAGGCACACTTGTCCAGTCCGAAGCTCATGCCAATCGCTTTAGAGTACCTATTTACCGCCTTCACAAGGATGTTAAGGTCCTCTTTCGAGGAAGCAAAGAGTTTAAGGTCGTCCATGTATAAAAGGTGGTTGACCTTATATTCTCTTTTGTTCGGCGGGCCACATAGGTATCCAGAGCTTTTGCCTCGGGGCACAATAGACAGAGGCAAGAGGGAGATGCAGAAAAGTATCGGACTTAGAGAGTCTCCTTGGAAGACCTCTCTCTTATATGTGATATAGCTTGTAGTCACTTGTCTTTTGTCAGATATTATGACAAATCTTGTCCGCCACAAGAGCATAAGCTCTTTTATGCATCTCACTATTTTTGGATGCACCTCCATGCACTCAATGAGCTTAATAAGTAGCTCATGGTTCGTGTTATCGAATGCCTTACGGTAGTCAATCCAAGCCATGGACAGATTGCGTCGATACCTGATCGAGTCCTGGGTAATACACCTGTCTATTAACAGTTTCTCCCTGCAACCTGCCAGACCTCTCTTGCATCCACGTTGTTCAACTATTGCACTCCATACCGGCTCGATAGATGTGAATATCCTCTCTTTGAGGATGCCAGTGAATAGCTTGTAGCTGGTGTTTAAACAAGCTATGGGCCTGTAGTTCTTTGGACTTGACGAATCTCCGGTCTTAGGAATCAATACTGTGCGTCCTTCCACTAGCCACTGCGGGACGGGTTGTTCTCCGTTTAAGAAAGTAGTAAATATACGAGCTAGATGTTGGTGCGTAGAAGTAAACTTCTTCCACCAAAAGTTGTTGATTTTATCTGGCCCTGGCGCTGAAAAGTTCTTAGTTCTAGCCATAACTTTCTTCACTTCTTCAGCAGTAATTAGTGGACACTCTTCCTCTGGACCTTGTAACCTTTGCCTTTGGCAAAAGTTACGAAAGAGTGATATATCTAAAGCATCTTCATTTAGCTGATAAGTATCTCCATATACTTGTTCCCAGAAGACTTGAATCTCTTCTCGACTAGGCGGATTTTTAACGGCACGTGACGTTTTATTGAACAGGCGGGAAGGATGAGTAGAAAAGGTTGAATTTTCCTGAATCCACTTTACTCGCCGTTCAAGGCGCTGTTTCGCTGTTGAAAGAGATCTTATTTTTTGCGTCCAGTGCTGCTTGATGGTCAACAGTTTACACTTGTTCAGCGTGTGATTTGCTTTCCTTAAGTTTCGAGCAAGTGCCCTAACTTTTTGAGTGAATTTTTTATTTGATGTTATGTAGCTAATCACGCACTGAATATTTGATGCATGCCATCTCGCCGTTTCAATTTTGAATTGAAGCTGTGCAATACGCTCGCGAGTCTTACTCAGACGTACTGAAGTATTGTTACTTCTACTGTCGCTAAGCAAGGAAACCGCCTTCTCGTAAATAACACAGTTCAGATTCCAGAGATTAACATCTTCGGGGAGCAAATCGGGGAGAGCAGTATTAGCTTCAGCTAATTTGGCCATCCTGAGAAAGACTTTTTGGTGGATAGATCTCCTACTTCTCATGTTAGCATTATCGGCTATCTGCAAAGGTGGTCTTGCTCGAACGGGTGGAATGTTCGATGGAGGATGTTGCTCTTCTTCTTGTTGATAAAGAGCTTCATATCCGTTTTTTCGCAAAAAGGATACCTGATCTGTTAAATACTGAGGCGTTTGATGAGCATATTCCGGGTGCATATTGACCCAACGGTCATGTAACCTCTGCATGAATCCTCTTCGCGCCGGTGAGCTTCTTTGCCAACAGGTAAGGATGTCTCTCCTGAGTTGGTCCGACCATTTAAATCGATGTTCTCGCGTTTGTCCGGGGCCATTGCCTGGTCGTCGCCTCGGTTCTGTCCTATTGCCACTCCCAACTGAACCATGGCCTCCATCCGAGAGAGGCCTATTGTGGGTGGCACTGCGCGATACTGGTGTCGTAACTGCATGATTCATTGCATTGGGGCATTATTATTATTGCATTATTATTATTATTATACCATTAAGCCATTTCCCTTTCGGGGTAGGAGAGGAGTAATGTGAGGTAGGGGGTATAGATTTTATTAGATTGATCTGGAATTCTCGTGTTATTTATTTAAATGACCCGTTCATTCCGCAACACTGCTCCGACCCAGGTTGCTGGTCAATCTCTCTAGCGATCACCCCAAGTGAAGAGCCTGACAAAATTGTTATGTATGGTTCCCCAATTGGGCCCGTTAGTATCCAAGGTCTTTATTTCAGGCGTCATTCACTCTATTGTCACTCTGTTTACAAACTATTTGTTGCCACACTTTTCTGTCCTGGCATACTACTCTAGCTTCCTTCACGTCCATGCATTTCTTAATGCAAGCTCTCGTGTTTCTATGGTTTCTTAGGTCTCTTCGGATTAATGTCTCATTCACAGATTCTAACCATATTCTTTTGGCGGTCTACCTTTGGGCATTCTGCCATTTACTTTACCTTTATACACTTGTTTGGTCAGTCGTTAATCTTTCATTCTTTCAACATGTCCGAACCATCTTAACTGATTTCTTTCCCATATGTCAACTAGTGTCTCTCCTGTAACACATTCTTTGAGGATTATCTCGTTTCGGACTTTTTCCATCAGTGTTTTCCCGCATATTGTGCGCAGAGGTTGCATGCCAATCGCGTTAATTTTACTCTTGTCCTTTTCTTGACAGGTCCATGTCTCGCTACCGTATAGTAGAGTCGGTACAAATATAGAATTATGTATGGCCATTTTAGATTTCTTTGATATGCTTTTATTTCTGAGAAAGGACCCTGCTTTACCGATAACCTTGTTACCCTCATTTATACACCTACGTAACTGCCCATCTATTTTTCCGTCGCTAGTGAATAGGCTACCCAGATATACACGTACTTGTCAACTTGTTCTAATCTCTCATCATTTAGGACAATGTTGCACATTGTTTTCTCACTTTTTCCTTGAAACACCATGATTTTTGTTTTATTTACGTTAATTTTGAGGTCCATGTTCTTCATGCTTGTACTAAGTTTATTCAACATTCTTTGCAAGTCCTTGATTGATTCTGCCATAACAATCTTGTCATCTGCGACACGGAAAAAAGTGGATAGTTAGATTCACTTTTATGCATTGTTAACTTGACGTTCACTTGTTCGCATTGCACAAGAAACAATTCAAATAGTTTTTGATACTGAATGCGATAGTGATCTCAAAACATACAAAACCTAAAGTCAGCATTACTACTTCGAATTGTAAAAAGAAAGATTACTAGAACAAGTAGCTTCAATAACTATTTGAAGTAGTACAGTTGAACATGTAAACTGTATGAATAACTAATTTTCATAGCAAGCAAAGAATGGTGAGTTTGACTTTTGCAAGTGAGTTCGATCTCCTTTTTTGCATTGCAATAAGCACTGCGCGAGATTGTTAGCCTTACTATTTGAAATTGTAAGTAAGTTCAGTGGCTCAACTAGAAATTTGTAGGCTCGGTCCGCAACATTTTTTAGGCGGTCCGTTTCAAATTTGTTCAACGTTTGTCTCATCTTAAAACATCGAAAACATTTTTGCAAGTCTTAGTTTTCAATAATACAAAATATGTACTTTTTAAAAATTGTAATTTTTATCATTTTATAATAATACATATAAATTACTAATAATATATTTACTGTGTGAGTTAATACTTCTAAGCAAAATATTTTTTCCAAGCTCGTTACAAAATATTATATATCATCTGCAAGAGATTAATTAAACAAATTTTAAGTGAATATTTATTATCATTTCTTAGCTGGCCACGTTTTTCTTAGAGAAACCACTTGACCGAGAGTTTGTCAGAAAAATCTAAGCGGTTTTGTAGCTCACTTCACTAACGCATGCGCTAGATTTAGGTTTTAGGACAGGTTTTAGGTAGTTAGGTAGGGATCGATTCCCCAGCGGGGGAAACTTTTCAAAGCGTTTGAGCGAACGATCATATGTGTAAGTCTCCTGTGCGTGCAATTGAGTAAGAATAATCCTAAATTAAGTGCAGTAATCAAATATAAAATAATTTTTTCCTTTTCAAATCGATCGACATTTTACATCATTTTTGTTGTCGACAGTTTCGAGCTAATCTACTTATAAATCGTGTATAGAATGCGTACAGTGCATATATACGTATACATATATGCGCTACAATACGAAATCGGCAAAGTTACTCTTTACAGACGTAAGGCTTACTACACGAAATTGTAACTCTTCTTCTCGCTGAGTCAGACGGTTACCAAGTGGTGCATTGCATCCTACTATTTTAAATTGTTCATCCTACTCTTTTAAAAAGTCAGTTTAACTTACCCGAACACAAAATAGTGATTTTAACCAAATTCACCGACAAAAGCTGTACTTCAATTTAAAATAGTTAGAACTACTGGTTTAGAGAGTTCTTCTAACGATCCACTTTTTTCGGTGGAAAGCTAACCCACGTACCTTCACTGTTTCGAGATCTACACCTTCTTCGTCGAAGAGGGCCATTCTTAGACACTTAGCCATAAATATGATAAATAGCTATGAGGACATAACGCATCCTTGTTTCGCGCCTTGCATGATATCGAACCAGTCACTCAGTTTCCCATTAACGCTTACACTCGCTTTACTACCTGTATATATTGTTTTTATTGCTCGTAGGAGCCATCCATTGACTCCGTACTCTTTAAGAACTTCCCAAAGTTTACTTCTATTTACCTTGTCAAATGCTTTTTCTAGGTCAACAAATGTACAGAAAACTTTCTCTCCCACTTTCAAGCGTTTTTCTGTGATCTGTCTTAAGCTAAATATCTGATCTGTACATGATCTTCCTGGCATAAATCGACTTTGGACTTCCCATGTATTTTCTTCTGTAATTTTCATTACCCTACGAATAAGTATTTTTGAGTATATTTTACTTACGGTACTTAGTAAGCTGATACCTCTGTGATGACTGCAGTTGATTTTATCTCCGTTTCTTCTGTATATTGGTACGATAATGGCTTTTCTCCACTCGTCTGGGACTTCCCCCATCTCGATACATAAATTTATCAATTCGCATAACCTGCGAGGTATGTATTCGCCACCGTATTTAAGCATTTCAGCACTAATACTGGCTACACCAGCAGCCTTACCGTTTTTCAAGATCTTAATTATGTCTCTGACCTCAGTGACACAGACTTTTTCAATTGGGTTTTCTAATGCATTATGTTCTATGTCGCAGTTCTGTTGCCCTATATCTTCAACTCCTAATAATTCTTTAAAAAAGTCTTGAGATAATTTTAAATGATTGATCTTAAAGGTTGTCGGTATACTGGTCCAAAAAACTTCTTTATTAAGAAACGTTCATACGTTTCGCCCTTCGACGAAGGGCCTCTTCAGTAAACACAACTATGTAAATAGCATAATTTACTCCATTTTCTTAAATTTCTGACTAATTCTCCATTTCCAATGCTCTCAAAGAATCCATCTGTGTTGATAAAGAAGTTTTTTGGACCAGTATACCGACAACCTTTAATATCAATTATTTGAACTCTTACCTGGTCGACACTTACTAACATCAGCTAATCATTAAACACGTTTGGAAGAAAAGATACAACTATGGAGCAAGCAAGGATAATTAGTCAGAAATTTAAGAAAATGGAGTAAATTAAGCTATTTCCATAGTTGTGTTTACTGAAGAGGCCCTTCGTCAAAGGGCGGAACGTATGAACCTTTGTTAATAAAGACGTTTTTTGGACCAGTATACCGACAACCTTTTACATCAATTATTCGAATTCTTACACTGAAAAAAAAACTTATTTGAATCAAAGGAAATTTCTTCGATTCAAAGAAATGGTAGAGCAGAATATGGCCGAAGAAATATTTCTTCAGATTAAAGAAATCTTTTGTTTGGATCTGAGGAACGCCATGCTTAAGGCATAGAAATACTTACTCCACACTGTAAAATATGCGTTGAGTGAAATAGATTTGTTATTGACTGTAATAAATAAGTATTTGATATGATAGGTGAGTTCCGCAATGTAAAGAAGTATGGTGTAAGTCTAAGAAGATAATTATTACATACAAATAAATGTAACTCGGACTGAGCAAAAGTTTCTTTTGAACCAAATATATGATTCTTTGATTCAAATAAGCGTATTTTTTGGTAAACTAAACATTTCTTTGCAACAAAGAAATTTTTTTCAACGGAAATAAATATATTTATTTGTTTCTAAGATGCGGCATATTGTTTAAAAAAAAAACGTACCAGAGTTGAGAAAATATTAATTGATTCAAAGAACAATTTACTCAAACAGAAAGTTCTCCTATTGTTTAAAAATGTTGAATAGTTAAAGTATGAAAATGAAGCAGGGCCATTCATTGAAAAAAAATAGTCAATGCAATCATAATGATTATAATTTATAATAATATATTTATTTTCATTTTCGCGGAGTAGGAAAAAGAATTTCAAGCAAGACCAACTGACCAATGCTTAGGAAGACCGATAAACACCAATCACCCCATTTTTCAGATTACATCTACGGTGAAAATGTATGGCTAACTTAAAGACTGGAGAATCCATTTCTATTGTGAGACTATAAAATCTGCGCATCTGGCGGTATATGTCTGAACTACTCAGTACAAATAAGGAATTTTACCAAAATATTTTTTCGAACGAATGGTGTATGAAGTTATTTCAAAAATATATTTCTTCACTTGAAGGAAATATTTATTGGACATAAATCGGTTCACTCTATTTATGAAAAGAAACATATCTTCCAAGTGAATGAATTATTACTTAAGTGAACAAATTACTTTATTCGACTAATGACACGTTCTATTAGAACGAAAGAAATATCGCTTTCACTTAATTAATATTGCTTTCATTTATGTCAATATTTCTTTGATTCAAAGAAACCAAAATATTTGTTTCACGCATCGATGAGTTACTTATTTCAAATGAAATATTTTTTAATTCAAAGGCTCAAAATTATTGAACTAAAAAATATTTCTTTGGATGCGAAAGCAAGTTTTAAGGAAACTAGGTTCTTAGTTTTAAAGATATCAATTCCTTGAGTTAATTATCTCATATTCTGAGGCCAAGAAATATTTCTTTATTTCAAAGAAATGGCGCCCAAAGAAATGATTCCTTTGAATCAATGCACGAGTTTGTTGCTTTTAAACAATATTTAGTACAATTAAGTAAACGTTTTTTTGGCTCAAATGAATACAATCAAAGAAATGCATTTCTTTGGATCCAAAATTTTTTTTTCTCAGTGTACCTGGTTCACACTTACTAACATCAGCTAAAGATAATTTTCTCGATATTTTCGCTTGCGTGGTGCAGTGTATGTGTAGCGGGCGTAATGTTTTATGTAGCGGGAATAAAGTTTCATGTCGGCCACATTACACGGAAAAAATTTATCCGTGAAGAAGTCACGAACTTGTAGCTAGGTCTCGGATACGAGATAAAAAAATGAAACATTAAATCCTTATTTCTATGAGAAATATATGGATAAATTTCGAAGTTTCTTACGAACAGTTCGAATTTCCTACGAACAGTTCCTGAAAATTTCAGACTGAAATAAAAAGAGGAAAAGTTTTATTTGTGCGATTTAATTTTATATTAATTTATAAATTCGCAACTCAGAAGATTCGAACCTCAAACACTGCTGACTCACCAGTTTCTAAACATAAACCAGGAGTGCGTAAACACGCGCAGCCATCGAGGCCAAACAAAATAGGTATTATAAAACTTCTAGCCACTCATCCGACGAGCTCGAGGCACACATACGAGCGCACGCACGCACCGCGCGTGTTGGCGTGGGCCACGTATAGGGAGACTTAGTTTCGAGTTCCCAGATTTGTCGGGCAAGCTCGTGAGTGCTCTGAGAATCTTTTCCCAATCACTCGTAATATTTTTGTAATTATTCACGCAAAAAAAAAGTGATGAACCGTTTTAGAATTTTCACATCGAGTTCGTCAATCTTTCTCAAAGTTCGCAGGTTATTTACGAAAATACATAAATATCCGATGAATTTTTCTCATATCCGTTCGTGACTTTTTTACGGATAAATTTTTTCCGTGTACGCCTGCTTCACGTGCATGCAAAGGCGCGTTTTCAAGGGGGGACGGACTAAAACCCCTTTTGCTACACTATGTATGAGAATTTACCTGATTTTTTCAGCCAATAATCCCATTTGAAAAAATTGTTAAAATATTTATTATGCTTTTTTATTTCGGTACACAATACTTTCTTCTTTATGATTAAATCGAATGACAATATTTCTGTAAATTATAGCAACTTTATATCAATGATTAGTAAGTAAGCTTATACTAAAGCAATTAAGATAATGTAAAAGAAAACTTCAAATTTCTAATAAGGATAAATAATTTTTCCAATTTTTAGGTCGATGTTAAGAATTTGATTCTGCTACATATCCTTTAACAAAATTACCACCACTTTCAGTTCCAAATTCTAATGATTTATGTTTAAGAATATAATTATGTGTTATGATTTATATTAATATAATATGTAATACATTTTTAATTGAGGAAAATTTCATGCAAGAATATTTTCGCCCTTGTTTTATATCTGCCTTTTGGTTTAGAAGCAAACGAACTTCAAAATGTAAAAATAAATGTTACGTTCAAGGTTCAGGTATACTTCCGAAAATTTCACCCAAGAATATTGACTTGATACTTGGCCTAGGGGTTGCTTTTGTATCATAATTAAAAGTTCCAAATGGATTTTTGGCGCAGATTGATAAAATAAAATGAATTACATTTTTTCAAAAGTCTCGAAATATGTTGACATGAGTTGAAAATATGGAAGTGTCTACTTGTACCGAAATTTCGGTACACATATGGGTGTGTCTACTAGAAAATCCGGCTATTCGTACCGAAATTTCGATACAAATAGCCCCTGTTCCAGCTCCCCGTATTCGTACCGAAAAAATCCGGCTATTGGTACCGAAATTTTGGTATCTAAAATTAATATTTTTTAAGAAAAATTAGGAAAATTTTAAAATATTAATTAATTTCAAAGGGTGGACCTTCAAAAGTGAGGAGAAATGAGTTGAGACATATTTTGAAGGGCGAGACGGATTTGGTTCGCACCCCCTCCCCCACTCTCACTGAACCCCTTTTTGAGGGACAAAAAAAAACCACGCATCCTAGTGTTGGGAATTTTAAAGGAGGGACCTTGGAAAGGTGGCAGGAGTTATTTGATCGCACAACTCTGCCGTCCAAACTAAAAACATACATAAGTGAGATTTTTATGAAAAATGAGTTTTTAGTATCGTTGGATTCGTAAGAGAAAGCTGCGTCTAACTGCGTTAATAAAAATGATGAATTATTAATATTTATTGCAGAAAATGATTGTTTATAATTGAGGAAAGTCGAAAAAGTTAAAAAATACAACATAAAAATCAAGATACACAAAGCACTTTGCGTGTTCTAAAATTTGTACAAGACATGTAATACGTCATCTGCATACAAATAAAAAAGAACCTAAAGAACTTTGTGTCTTTTTTGTCTTGTAAAAGTGACAGAGTGCGGAGCGAATTTACAAACGAAAATAATCACTTGCCCTTACGTATGTTTTAGACTTGTGAAATAGCTCGGACTCTGAGTCGAAATCCAGGGGAAATAAGTCCCGGCTAGATTCGGCTGTACACTAGACTAGCGACGATCGTTCCGGCAAGTTCGAGAGTGTCCTTTACGTATGCGTTATTGTTGTATTTTGAGGCCGTGCTCGAGCTCTTCGATAAAGGCATCGTCCGCAAGTGACTTTGTGTTCTTTTTGCTTTTTATTTTTGACTTTCCACGATTAGTAAAAAATCGCAAGTCCAATTTCTAATAGAAATTGTTTAAAAAATCAATTTTTTATAGCAAAATACGAAAGAGCACATTATTTTTACCCAAATAGTATATCTAGATTATTTAAAATTTTGTTCGATATTAGAGTTCTTTGGCCAAACAGTTTTTCTCGATTTTCTCAGTTCGAGTGAGATTGGACTTACGTATCTTTTTATTTTGTACGGCAGAACATCCCTGATTTAAAATGCCCAACACTAGGACGCGTGTTTTTTTTGTTCTCTGGAAAAAAGAAAAAGTGTCAATACAAGAAATATGTCTTTGGATGTAAAAACAAAGTATTATTTCAGGTATTACAATAAGACTCAGAAAAAAACAGTCTAGAGTGGTACTGAAAAGAGACCGCTGATGGGAATCCAGATTCATTTGTTTTAAGTTGAAAATAACAGCATGAAGTTATCTTATTCAAAAGCAGGACACGAAAAAAATTATACCGTAAAAAAAGAGATCTCTGTAGTTTTTACGGTGTGAGATCTACTACTTTTATAGACATTATATTTATCTCAGATCAATATTTTTTAAGCCAAAAATCCTTTTGGGAATTTTACCTGGTTTGAAAAAGGAACCCAACTTTATTTTGGGTTTAAATGTAGTTACTTAGGCGTTTATGACAATAAAGAGACTGGAACTCACTCTCGAAATTAGAATGAGCAAGAATTTAATAATGAAAGAAAGCAAAGTCGTTTATCAATTACTAATAAAACATAGTGAAATCGTTATTAATTTCATTAGTCAAGAAGTTTTTCTTATCAACTGATTAGTTAACGCTTTTAAATTTAGTATGAATTAATAGTTTTCTACTAAAAATTAGTAGAAGTGCTTTACTAAATCAATTGATGATCGACTTCGTACAATTTTAGCAGTAATTTCTTGTAATTCCCCGTGCAGAAATTTCGCCGTGGCCCCGACCGGGCCCAGACTCGTTCATATCGGGCCCAGATGTGGAAATCGAGTCAGGGCCAGACTCATCATGAAACACGTAGCCACAGTGGAGCCATGTCTATGGGCCCGATCAAACGCCCGATCTGCCCCCGGTCTGGCCCCTATTAATTACCCGAGTCTAGCCACATTATTGACTTTTTTATTAGGAATTAAAATCCTTTAAAATAATTATAACACAACCCAAGTGCGAAGTTAGATACGGTCCAGCACTAGCCCAGTATCGGCAAAAATATTGCCGAAGATCGGCTGCCAATATCATACCGTTGCTGGAATGATAACTCCGGTATGCACTTGGCGGCCAATTCTGGCTAGTCACGACATGACAAAAAAGGTATTTAAAAAATAAATATTAATTGATTGCGATTATTTTGACTTTGAATATTAATGGTCCTGTGTAGAGTGAATAAATATATTACATTTTAAAATATTATATTAAAAATAAAATTTCTAACGCTATGGGGTATCGAACCTACATCTATACCTAAATCTATCACCTAGCAGTCGAGAGTCTTGAACATTGCGCTAAACCTACGAGTTGAAACCCCGATGAAAAAGCCATCCTCATAAGCTACAGCTCAAAAAAGTTAAAACACCAAATTTTAAACTCTCTTTTTCTAATTAAATATTTATTATTATACGACGTTATGTAAATGTAAAATATACGAACTGTTAACAGGAATATCAATGAAATAATTTAAATCGATTACAATTTTTCTTCGTTTTAAATTTCGTTTTTTCGCATTTTAGACTACTTTACAACTTTCTACAATGAAAGGAAATGTAATTTTTTATGAACATTAAAAATTTTTATTGACGGAACTTAGAAATGAGATCGTGAACTTTGACAATTTTTTAATAACAAATTTTTTCAAACTTTCGTGTAAGGTTTGGTTTTAAGGTGTTTTAGACCATTTTACAACGTTTAAGATTGACATAAAATGTAATTTTTTTCTGCACATTTAAAATTTTGATGACGGAACTTAGAAATTTGGTCGTGAACTTTGACAATTTTCTAATAACAAATTTTTTTTAACTTTCGTGCAAGGTTTGCTTTTTATTATTATACCATTAAGCCATTTCCCTTTCGGGGTAGGCGTGACT
>CAKNYM010043039.1:467-13121 GCA_932195095.1 Andricus curvator | reverse complement strand
ATTTTACATAATATTCAGTAAAAAAATCCTGCGGACCTAGAACGGCATACAGGATTACACCCAGCTCCTAGAGTATGACTGTTAAATCGCAATTGAAAAATTTGTCAGTGAATTGAATTTAATGTCTGCAACTGCAGTGAATTGTATGGTAGATATGCAATAGAACCAGTGTGCGGTCTATTGCACGGAATTGTTTCACAAGCCAATGAACCGCCTTTTGGATTTAATTGACGACTTTCAATTCAAAAAGAATTTTGTAAATGGTTTTATATTATTCAATAGAGTTTAATGTAAAAATGGAGATTGGTCATGCGATGCATCTAATTGTATTGAATCGCACATAAATTTATAGACCGGAACTGTTTTTAATTGGAGTTTTGCAGTGAAATTTTAATTTATTGAATAATAAAATAAAACGTTAATAAATAGTATTATTGAAGAGATTGAAATGGTTAATTGATAATAAGGAATAAAAGTTGTTATATAATGTGTACATTTTGACTAAAGTTCAGTAAATATTGATTGGTTAATGAGAATAAAAAGTGACTTTGGACATAAATTAACAATATAATACAAATAATATTTATCGAATTTTGTTGACATATCATTCCGCAATGATGAAATGTCACTTATTGCATCTTTACGATTTAAATACATTGCGTCAATTCAAATCCATTGAGGTACATTCAATGATATCATGATATATATATATATATATATATATATCAATGTATATCAATGTATATCAATGTATATATCAATGATATATACCAATTGCATTTAATTGCAAATGCTCATTTCAACATTTCCATTCAAATGCAATTGGCCTTTTTTATTTGCAGGGTTCATTCGGTTCTAAATTTTTCCAGGCTCATGAGAAAGTTTTCAGCTGCGAAGTTAAATTTACTGTAACGCCATTATATAAAAAATAGATCTTTTTAGGGAATTCGTCGAGTCTATGGAAAAAGTTGAAGGTTTTGAAGCGAAAGCTCCCATATCTATTCTACCCAAAAAGTACCCCCAAAATACTTTTTTTTCATATAATTCCACTAACAAAGGTGGTATTATACTAAAACAACCTGGCTTTTAGGGAATATTCTGGATCTAAGGGAAAACTTTGAAGAGTTAGCGGAAATCTAAATCAAAATTCGTATTCAGCATCTAAAATATAAAAAGACACCATACTCAGCCTGCTTTCCAAATAAATTCATACCCAGTGGTAATTCGGTACACGAAAATCTGCTTTTCTAAGGAATCTTCTGCATCTAGTGGAAAACCCCGATGTGATGGCGGGAAACTAGTCTCAGATTCGTATTGTGCGTACCAAAATACATGAAACATCATGCCTGATCTTTTTCCAGCCGATTTCAATAACAAGGGTTATTTCATACCCGACGAAGCTGGTTTTATAGGGAATTTTCCGCGTCTAGGGGAAAATCCTGACGCGCTCGGGGAAAGCTGATGCCAGATTCGTGATCAGTGCCCCAAAATACGTAAAAATATCATGCCTGATCTGTTTCCAGATGATTTAAATACCAAGGTTAATTTATACCCAGAAAAGTTGATTTACTAGGGAATTTTCCGCATCTAGGGGAAAATACTGACGTTCTGGAGAAAAACTGATGTCAGATTCGTGTTCAGCGCCCTAAAATACGTTTAGGTACCATACTCTGATCTCTCGCACAGCCAACTTTTTTTTGTGGGCCTGTGTAATGAAAGTACCCAAAAACTCTGACGTATTGCATACACAAAATTCAAATATTATTCTTAAGATACGAACATAAAAGGCAAATAAATGTTAAATACGACTTTTTTTAGCAATAGTTCATCGATCAACACAAATTATTCAAAAATCTTAAAAATACCCATTACATCCATGGTGAAGTAAATCTTCAAACTTAATTTGGAACAAACGCATACGACAGAAATTTTTGCAATTTTCTTACTCATATTCTTTTAAAGACTACTCTTTAGGTGAGACTCTTTGAAGAATCTCTTTCAAAGGTTTACAAAGAAATTTTGATCCAACTTGTATATTTTGTACATTTTCGATCAAGTTCATCATCATCGACGAAGAATTTTATATTGGTGAAGTCCACGTCAACTGATCACGGAAATTTTCGTGTCAAAATGGAATTTGGCTATAATTGGTGAAAAAAATCCCACCTAATATTTTTCGAAAATTCGAAAAAATGGCGGAGATATGGTACCGCTCGTTATAAAACATTTAGATTCATACAAAAAGATCTAGAATCAATGACACAACTATTTAGAATTGTTTTTCAGTTGAACTGTAGAAGTTTAAACATTTGTTGAATTTGTTATTAATAAATAAGTGGATGAAAATAATTTCGTGAGGATTAGCAATGTTTGGTCACCTTATTTCAACCAAATTGTTAGAATGTATAGATTAAAGGGGTTGGTGAGTTGGATTGAAGAAAATTAATAAATTTTTTGTTATATAGTCAAAAAATTTTATGAACAATTATCCGTGCCCGCAGTTTGTGAGAAAATAAATACCATTTTTGTATGCAAACGACCCTAAATTATCCTGTAATTATGGTTTAGTAATTGTTTGAACAAACTTATTTAACAAATTAGCTCTTTGGCTATGTTTCAAGATAAAGAGTTAATTTTTTCAACATAATTAACTGCTAATGAATAAATTTTAACCGTTGTTAGCACTCTTGGGCAATGACTAACAATTACTATTGCTATCAACAATTTTATAAATAAAGTGTCATTGTCGTATTATCTTATCTTATAAACTGAAACACCATTTTTCATGTGGAATTAACTGCCAATGACTCATTGCCATCACATTTGGTCAATCGATAATAATGTCATTATATGTCATTATTTACTAAAAATTTGCTGTCATTAACATTATAATGATTATTAAAGCAAGTAATGTTTGCACCCAAATAATAATCATCAATATTAAGGCAAATAATCAATTGATACGACGACTCTTGCGCGTTTCACAAGCTTCTCTAATAATAATAAAAGTACTTTGTTTACTGCATAAGAAATTATTTATTAATTTTAATTAATCCAACTCACAAACCCCTTTTATTGAAATGAAATGACCAAACATTGCTAATCCCCTTGAAATTATTTTCAGCCACTTATTTGTTTATAACAAATTCAACAAAAGTTTAAACTTCTACAGTTCTACTGAAAAATATTTCAAAATTGTTGTGTCATTGATTCTAGTTCGTTTGGAATGAATCTGAATATTTTATAACGAACGGTATTCGTAAAAAGTCAAAAATCTTAGTTGTTGTCATTTTTTTTTTAATCGGATGGAAGCGGTCTATGCAGAATCTTATTAATTTTCATTTATAAAAAAATTTGAACGTGATGAAAACAATTGTGGTTAGACAATTAATTTGTCCACAGACACTTTAATTTGCCCTTCTAAGCCGCGCCGCGCCATAAAAAACCTGACGTTTTCAGAACTTGTAGTGTTATACCTTCCTCTGACGAAAAAAAATAAAAAATAGCATTTTTTGAAAAAGCGTTTTTTATTTTGTCCACAAATTATTGTTTTCATTTGTTTAAAAATTTTTTCATTTTGAAATGTATCTTAAAAGAAGTAAATTCAGATGCCGACAAGTTGGATCGGTCAATTAGAACCAAAGGTACGTCATTTTAAGAACAAAGTTGTCCAAAAACTCAAAGTTCCATATCTGCGTCATTTTTACGAATTTCCGAAAAATATTTGGTGGGATTTTTTTTCACCACTAAGCAATCATATATCCTGAATTACAGCCAAATCCCGTTTCGACACGAAAATGTCCGTGATCAGTTGACGTGGACTTCACCACCAGTCAATTAGCAGGTTCTCACGGCAGCCATACACCTTTTTTCAAGCCACGTTGTTCGTACATCTTTCTCCACACATGCTCAATTCTTCGAACAATCGTGTTGTTTAGGACAGCTGTTAAGATCTTATACAGCGTATTCAAACAAGTTATTAGCCTGTAATTTTCTGGTTTGGACAAGTCGCCTTTTTTCGGTAGGAGTAGTGCAGCATAACACCAGCCACGGTGGAAATGGGCGTTTCTGACTTTAAATAACATATGAGGTGAATATGGGGGCCAGATGTTGGTGTGTAGAAGTAAACTTCTTCTACCAGAAATTCTTGATACCATCTGGTCCTGCAGCGAAAAAGTTCTTCGTGCCCCTGAGTGCTTTTTTCACCTATTTGGCAGTGATTGATGGAGTTATGACCCCTCAAAGTTGGCCATTTTTGCCTGTTTTTACGGACAAAAAAGTGGAGTTTAGTTTTTTGAAAATAAATCGTGTCAGGCTCACTTTGCGTTGATGATGCCAGGGATGAAATAGAGTCTACAAAAATCTGCGTACATCTAAAAAAAGAATTGCAAGGTTTCAGAAATCCAATTTTTTTTGCATTTTTGACTGAAATGGGAGAAGTTGTGTTTTCGGAAAATACCTCGTTTCCTGTGGATCCCACGACAAAGTTCCCAGAGAATAAATGAACGTGGAGTCAATTTAGCGTAAGTTCAAAAAAAGTGCACTCTTCCTGCATAAATCATTTATCATGTATAATACGTTTTTCGCCATCAATAAATAAATCATTGTTTATAACAAAAGCTTGCTATCACCGCTTATGATTACTTTGGCCATTTTTAGTACACATTTCTGTGGCAAAAAAGTGATTGTAATTGATTGAAAATGTGTAATATGTTTTTTTATCCATAAACAAATATTTTTACTAATAACACTTTTCCGTAAGGTAATTAGGAGCAAAGGTAGACAGTGTTTTTTGAAACTTAGTGATTTTTGGCTGAAAATCCAAAAAAGTGGGGATTTTTCAATATATCATAACTCGAAACCTATAGAAGATAGCGGATTACTTTTTAACCCAAATTTTCTCATTATTTTGTCCTCTTTCTTTTTCCTCCCGGACATTTTGCTCTAAAATGCAATGAGAATTATCCGTCCACGCAAAAGAAACGTTTGGCACTGTTTTCAAAAAAAAAAAAAAACCCCGAGTTGACAATTGATCTGTTCTAGCATTTTTGATATGTCAAGAGGGAACCCTTCACGAAACATTCTCATTAAAAATATTGGATGTGGGATTTTTTCGGGAACCAAACTAACAGATGCCTGGACTGTTTTGACTTATTCATTTGTTCAGTGTGTGATTGTAGATCCTCAGTTCGTGGGCGAACTTTCGAATTCTTTCCGTGAACGGTCTACCAGATGTTATGTAGTCAATCACACACTGAACAGGGGACGCATTCTGCCTTGCCCATCCAATCTTGTTGTTTAGTTGATACAAGCGTCTTTTGGACTTTTGATCCCCCGAGATATCCTCATGAAGGGAGGCATCCATTTCAGCCAGATCCGAGGGGCAAACAACTCCTAAAATTGCGGTTCAGCGGAGGTGGATTACCTCGGATTACCCCGGATGAACCTGGAGTACCTTGAAATACTCGGATTACCCTGGATCACTCCGTATTACACCGGATTACTCGGTATTACACCGCATTACTCGGATTACTCTGGATTAATCGGATTACTCTGATTTACTTAGATTACTTCGGATTACTCCGAATAACGCCGGATTACTCGGAGTTCCCCGGATTACTCGGATCACTCTGATTTACTTAGATTACTTCGGATTACTGCGGATTACTCCGGATTACGCCGGATTACCGCGGATTACTCGGATTACTCTGATTTACTTAGATTACTTCGGATTACTCCGGATAACGCCGGATTACTCGAATTACTCTGATTTACTTAGATTGCTTCGGATTACTGCGGATTACTCCGGATAACGCCGGATTACTCGGATTTACTTAGATTGCTTCGGATTACTGCGGATTAATTGTTTATAATATTGGATGGTAATTTTGGATTTAGGGTCAGAATAAATAATTCAATTAATTTTTAATTGAACACTTCGGATTACGCCGGATTACCCCGGATTACTCGGATTACTCTGATTTACTTAGATTACTTCCGATTACTTCGGATTACTCCGGATAACGCCGGATTACTCACATTACTCCGGATTACTCGGATTACGCCGGATTACCAGTTCGGATCACCAAGTGATCCAGCGGATTACCAGAGTTGTTTCCCCCTCGGCCAGATCCTGGGACTAAGGAGGAACCTGGATGTTAATGTTCCTCCTTGGCTCCTTGTCCAGAAATCGCGATTATCTCTCAGAAAGTGCCTGCTTTCCGCGGTTGTTCTTAACGTCGCTTCCTCATCTTCGCCTGCAGCTTATTCAAGCAGCGGTTCGGGAAGCGCTCCGCGTACATATCCACGATTTCGCAATGACTGATGTGAATGGGCATACGCGCCATAAAGCCTCCGTGGACAGGGATATAATGCTGGCATTCTAGCAGTCTACATACAGTACACCAGGGGTCTCGAGAAGGCAACCATTGGCTGCAAAGACTGCTAGTGGCAGCCACGAGACTAGGTCAAACAGGCCCTCATAAATTTTCGTCGAACTTGTCCTTCGACTCGTCCCTAATCCTTCACGGTCAATTATAGTTTGAAATGAAAAAAGGAAATGTATTGTGAATTCAAGTAGAACAAAATCAGACCCTTCGGTGTGAACAATGAGCCGCAACGAGCCGTGACCGTAATGACCGTAACCCTTTTCAGGATCCCTGGTGGCAGTGATACACTTGTCGTGGCAGTCAGCACCTACTGAAAGTGGTGAGCCCTGCAGTACACACCCACACGCGCCCCCACACACACACTCACACACACACACACATATGTACATTTGTTTTAGATAAAACTATTCCTTTATATTAAATAAATGTTTTATAGGACGTATTGTGCATATTGTGCATCATGCAAATAGACCATTCAGCCATTCCCATATAAATTCCCAAATCCAACTTGGTTTTTTACGTTCCGGGCTTTCTGACTTTTTCATGATGGCGTTTGATCCTAAAATAAGGGATATGTAACTTAACGTTGTTGTATTTTTTGTTTTCGCTTCATTTTAATCTTGATGTTGACGAATATTAATTTCTTTTTAAGGGAATAATTTGTGTACAGATATATCAACATTTATGTTTCATATAGTATTATTATATTAAAGTAGGGGAAACTATGCAAGAGTAGGTCACTAAAATTTCAAATTACGATTATATATCTTATCGAAAATTATTGATTAAAATAAATCAACCTACGGGAAAACTTAGCAAATCTTCTATTTTCGTTCAAAATCGGTTAATAAAATCCATCATTTAGTTGATTAACATTTTTTTAAGAAACAATCTCGATCGAAGTACATTTTTCACAGCTCTCTTTGAAGAAAAGGTAATCGCTTTTGGTGGAAAAATAAGAGTCGAAATCACTTTTATTACTATACAGTTATAAACATCTCACGTGGTGAAATTAATTATATTATATCCTCATTTTTGAAAAATTTGAAACCGATTCAACTCCTTGAAAGATCACTTTTTAGGAACTCCTTAGTTTCGACTTTAGATCAAAATTGATTTATGTTCACTAATCTCCCACTAGATGGCCTGCATGTTGTACACTCGAAATAGACGTTACGAGTATATTGTATAAGATCACTAAAGTGAAATATCTAGATGCAACACTCAGTGTATCATATCCATATAAACAATTTTTTACAGCAGTTTGTCAGTTAAAAATAAACTTGCGATTTCAGAATTTAAAAACAATTTATTTTCAGTTGTAACTTAGGTGTACGCATTTTTCTGCAGATTTAAGGAAATAAAATTTTGATACAATTCGTATATCGTAGACAGTAGGATCTGATATGAATACTTTCGGACCTGACAACACTGCTGATGATTTTTCATTTTTAGAAAATATTCTCTGAAGTTCTAAAGAATTCAGACTATAAGTGTACGTAGATTTTTAGATATGTTTTACACTCGTATAGGGTAACTGTCCAAATTTCTGCGGTATGAAGCGTTGGTCTTACTTTATTTGACTAGTATTTTTAATATACATATAACGAAATGACAATATTTGTTTGTATCAGTCTAAAGTAGAACGTATTTTGTATATAAAAAATAGCAATAAGTATGTAATTATTGTTCACGGAAAAAAGTGGATCGTTAAAAAACTCTGTGAACCAGCAGCTCTAACTATTTTAAATTGTACCTCAGCTTTTCGTCGGTGAATTTTGTTAAAATTACTATTTCGCATTCAGGTTATTTGAACTGACTTCTTAAAAGAGTAGGATGAACAATTTCAAATAGTAGGATGCACTGCACCAGTTGGTAACCGTTCACACTCAGGAGAATAAGAGTTACTATTTCGTGTAGTATGCCTTACTTCTGTGAAGAGTAACTTTGCTGATTTCGCATTGTAACGCATATATGTATATGTATATGTGCACTGCACGCATTCTATACACGACTTATAAATAGATTAGCTCCAAACTTTCGACTACAAAAATGATGTGAAAGGTCGATCGATTTGAAAAGGAAAAAATTATTTTATATATGATTACTGCACTTAATTTACGATTATTCTTACACAATTGCACGCACAGAGCCTTACACATATGATCGCACGCTCAAATGGCTTGAAAAATCGCCCCCGCTGGGGAATCGAACCCTACCTAACTACCTAAAACCTGTCCTAAAACCTAAACCTAGCGCACGTGTTAGTCAAGTGAGCTACGGAACCGCTTAGATTTTTCGGACAAACTCTCGGTCAAGCGTTTCCTCTGAGAAAAACGTGGCCAGCTAAGAAATGATAATAAATGTTTACTTAACATTTTTTTAATTAATCTCTTACTGATGATTTGTAATATTTTGTAACGAGCTTGGGAAAAATATTTTTCTTAGAAGTATTAACTCACACAGTAAATACATTATTAGTAATTTATATGTATATTATTATAAAATGAATTACAATTTTTAAAAAGTACATATTTTGTATTATTGAAAATTAAGGCTTGAAAAAATGTTTTCGAATGAAAGTTTTGGAATTTTGATTTGATTTTATTACCATCTCACTTTATTTAAAACGCAACATTCATTTACATAACTGATATATAAATAAAAAATAGTTTAAACATCGTAATAATATATCAAATGCAAAATCGAAATCACTATTTTAAGATGAGACAAACGTTGAATTGTGATTTAAATTTAAATTTTTTGCACAAATAAAATTTTTCTCATGAGATATGGGGATGCTGAATTAGAATAAAAACTGTTAAAAACAAAAAAATATTCGGTTCCAAGAAATTGATATCAGGGTGCACAGTCTTACCCTGTTTTTCTTAGTTTCCCCTTTTTTCTTGAAATTCCCCTTTTTTCTCCTATTCTCAAAAACCTTCCCCCTTTTTCCCTTTTCTCTTTAAATATATGATATTTTATGTTGTACCCATTATTGAATAATAATTAAAGCAATTATGGCACTTAAATAGATTATTTATGAATAAATAAGGCACACGTTCCAAGTTCAGACCATTAAAAATAAATACTCTTAAACAAATTTGAAGATGAAACATTTTAAAGCAAGTTGAAAATGTGAAAACTGCCGACAGAAGTTATTATCCAATATAAAATTGGAACAGTTACAAAATATATATTATTTTTTAAATAAGTATTAGAAGATTAATACATTTTAGTTGAAATTTACAAAGTTAAATACCTAATTAAAAAATGGAATATTCCAAACTCATCAACTGCAATTTTAAATATTCTAACTTGAGCAATTTTTAATTTTTTTAAATTTTTACTTGAAAATTTAACTATTGTTGAAACATTTTTTTTCTTCAAAATTAATTTTTTTAAACTCACAATTGAACTATTCCATTTGTGTTTGAAAATTGATCTTTTTTAGTTGGAAATTCAACTATTTGGTTGCATGTTCAAATTTCGTTCAAAAGTTATATTTTTTGGCAGAAAGTTGGTTAAAAATGTAACTATTTGGTTGAAAATATATTTATTTTGTTGAACAGCTGTCTTTTTGGTTGAAAATCAAACTACTTTGTTAAAAATGCACTTTTTCAAACTGAAAATTGCAATTTTTGATTGAAAATTATTTTTTGTATTGAAAGCTCATATTTTTGAGTTAAAAATTCGAGTTTATTATAGAAAGTACTTTTTTTGGCACGAAAATTCAATAAATAGGTAGAAAATTGGCTTTTTCATTTGAAAATTAGTTTCTTGAAATGAAAATGTAGCAATTCCATTTTTGGTTCAAAGTTGATCTTTTTTATTTTGAAAATTCAAATATTTGGTTAAAAATTTATGTAATCTGTTAAAAATTCGTCCTTTTTTTGTAGACAAATAATCTTCTTGCTTTAAAATTCGACATTTTGAATACAATTTTTTTTCTTCATTGGCTAAAAAATCTTTTTTGGTTGAAAACTCAACTCTTGTTGAAAATTCGGGTTTTTGGGTTAAAGATTCAACTGCTTTGTAGAAAATTTGAATTTTCTCTGGAAAATTCAATAGTTTGGTGATTTTTTAACAACTTTGTTAAAAATTCATTTCTTAGTTAAAAATTCATCATTTTAGTTAATGTTTTTTCTTGTTTGTTAAAAAGTAGGTTTTTTAACTAACAATTGTAATGTTTGGTTGGAAATTAACTTCTTCATTATTAATTCATATTTTCGTGTTGAAAAATCAACTGCATTGTAGAAAATTCAACAATTTGGGAGAAAATTCAGTTTTTTCAATTGAAAATTAATTTTTTGAAACGAAAACATAACTATTCGATTTTTGGTTAAAAACTTTTGTTCTTAATTCAACAATTCAACTATTTTGTTCAAAAACTTACTCGTTAAAAATTTAAAATTGCGAAAGTTAAAAATAAATTTCTTGCTCAGTTACAATTTTTTTGAAAATGTGCAAAAACATGTTTTTTTATGGAATTAGGATTTTTGGGATTTCATATCTTTTTTTTCGATTTTCGAACGTTATAAACACCACGAAAAAAATGTTTCCCATGGATAAAAAATAATAACATGTTTCTTTGGTTCAAGGTGACTCAATTTCAGGTTCGAATCAATCCAAAAAACATGTTTTTGTATATTTTCCAAAAATTTTCAATAAGGCAAATTTATTTTTTAATTTAAAAAAATTGTTTAATTGGAAATTTAAGAAAGAGAACAGAAGGTATTAACCGATTTCAATTGTTTTAAATTTAGATTGAAAGTATTAATTTTAGTAAGGATGAAATTAAAAATCTTGGAAAGAAATATTTATGAGAACGATGTCAAACATATCAAAATTGTGTATTTAACTAATGTTATTTTTTCTCGGACTTTTTTATTTCACTCTGGATGGGTTTCCAACGATCTAAGTATATCAAATTTTTAAAAATAAATCTTTAATGACAGAAATCATTGAAAAATCATTAAAAGTTATTTAAAAATGTAACATTTCTTAAGAAAAGGTTGTTTGTTCTTTTCGACATATGAAAATAAATGTTTAATGTTTCCCCTATTTTCCCCATTTTCGTGCGAAAACCACCCTATTTCCCCTTTTTTGAACTCCTTTTACGCTGTGATCCCTGTAATATCAAAGATCGCGATATCATAGTAGTATGGTAGATTTTATTGTTGTTGAAAATCTGAAAAAAAATTAGAAAATATATTTTTACATTCTCATCTAGAGAAGGTATTAGATTTGTGTAAAATTTGACCCCCCCGGTTTTTGTCAAATGTCCACGTTTTGAGACCCCCTGAACCCAAAAAACAGGTTTTTACGAATGTGTCTGTCTGTCTGTCTGTCTGTCTGTCTGTGAACACGATAACTTTCGAAAGAATTGATTGATTTGACTGGCCTTCGGTATACTCTTTTAGTCTCCTAAACTAAAGGTCAAGTTCGTTAGCCAGCCATTTTGGATGAAAATTCAAAAAGTGAGGGCATTTTGAAAATTTTTTGGACCGTTTTTTTTCAAAATTTGGAAATTATATGTACGGCTGCTTATAGTAATTGAAAATTCAAATATTTTATTCTTATGACATTTTTCGATAAAATGAAAATTTTCCGAGTTACAGCATTTTAAAAATCCAAAAGAAAAAACGAAAATTCACATTTTCAGCCAAACAACGCACGATACGAAAAAAAGTCACGACAAGAAAAGTGTTTCTTTTTGCACGCCCTACAAGATTATCATAATGACTTTTTCAATTTTCTTGAAAAATCGAAAATTCACAATTTTTATTGCACAAGAAGTAATGAAAAATCCAAAAAATCAATTTTACGGTTAAACTATGCAAGATACGACAAATGATGGCTGGACTAAAATTGTGCATTCAAAAAAGATCTACAAATTTCTCATGGGTCACTTTTTGATAGGATGTGTAGTTTTTGTTTTATTCGTAAAAAATAACATTAACAGTGAAAAAATCGGCCCGATAAGCGGGCACATTCTCATCAAAACTTTGCTTATTTACTTTATTTTTCATCTCGGGTGTGTTTTTTCACAATATTTCATTGTTTTTATGTTCTCAATACTATTTCTAACGATTAAAACAATAAAATATAATAATAATTCAAACAGTTTATTCTGACTGAAAATCTGACTTTTATTTCTGAATGCGTTTTGATCTTTATTGACTAAAATAATTGCTCTGAAAAAATTCGACTATTAGATTTCTATTTCAACAACTATGCTCTAAATAGACGAAATTAATATATA
>CAKNYM010043037.1:42833-61990 GCA_932195095.1 Andricus curvator | reverse complement strand
GTCAGGGGCTGCTAAGGTCTCAACCCAGAACTAATAATAATAATAAAGTCAAAACAAGCATCATTTTTAATTTCTAACTGTAAAAATTCAAAACTCTTCGATTTGAACGATTAATAATTCAAACTTCTACAACTCTGAAGAACTACAATTAGAAAATCTGCAATTTCCCATTTTCTGAATGAAAGAAAATTTTTAAATTCAAATTATGAAAATTATAGAAATTTTTGGTTCTTGATTGTAAACAGCAAATACACCAGAGGCTGAATTTGAACAGGCCAGATTTAACAGTTCCGAGAAATGCTGCAGGATTGACTAATTTCTAGACAGGTTGTCGATTTTGTTAAAAAATAATGAATAATCAAATAATAGAATTGTTTTTATGACATAAAAGTCTAATATATAGATTTTTTAGGTAATTAAAATTTAAAAAAAAAGTTTTGGTACAAAAAAATGAAAAAATGAATTTCCGCATATCTTGTACATACGCCAGATGTCCAACTTTTGATGTGACTTCATATTATGTTTCTGTGTTTTGCTTGACATGTGAATAAATCATTGAAAATAATAAAGTTTGTATTTTAATACTTGCTATTAGGCTACCAAATAATCATTGTTTATAATTATAAATAATTCATACATTAGACCTAATTATCATTAACGCAATCAAAAAATAATTTAGATGTATGTATACCATTAAGCCCTTTCACTTTCAGGGTAGGCGTGACACTACCCGACTCGGGTAGTGTTTATAGGTGGATAGTTTCTTGTAGTAAATAACTACAAGTGTGGGCTCACCACACCCACATAATTTAAATAAATCATTTATGTTAAAATTTCATTTTCTGGAATATTATAAATATAATACATAGCATTATACATATTATAGGAGTTTGATTTCATGTTTTTTATAAATAAAATACGTAAAAATAATTTTATTTAAATTTTAATCATTTTACCGTTTTATTAACCAACTGACAAACTTAATTAAAATGGGAATAATTTAGACTTATTAAATTAATGTCTTATCAGAGATAAGGTTGTATCAACCAAAATATTTTTGGTTGGAATTTCGTTGTTGGAACTTCTAGCATAATTATATATACTTTGTCACATGGAACATTTTATTTAATGGCATATATTATATACCTTCAGGACAATATCATACCAGTAATAAGGAAGCGTAAGTGCGAGTGAAACACCTAGTACAAAAAAGACCGATGAAATACAAATATTCCGTAAAAATAAGCTTGTTCCTTCTAATTAATCTTATAAATAGTAGAATAATTTATGAAGACAAATGAGATATGTACTGAAATATCTTGTAGAATAATCATTAGGTACAATATGATTACGAATTCCTTCGCACATCCGTTTTTCCATAGAAAAAAAATGAGGGTCGTCGTAACTCTGGTCTTTGCTCTAGGAGTTCTCGTTAATTCTATTGGTAAATATGTAATATTACACCATGTAAAATTTTGATTGATTTTTCATTCGAAGCTTGATCTCAGAGTATATTTGATTACTATTCCAATTTGTCCAAAGCAGAAGCCCTGTTTCTCTTAATGTAGAAAATGTTACGCCTCTCGTTAGAGAAAACTTTGAGCCTGACTTTTAATGCCCTATCAAGAATTTAAAAATTGTAAAAAATTTTAAATTTTAAAAAGAAAAATTAGAAATAAAAATCGTAAAAAGATAGTGAAATGTTTATTTTTAAAAAAGATTTTTTCAAAAGATGTATCTACTATTTTTCAAGAAAAGGAGTTAAGAGATGATGCCTTACAATATAAAAGTTTAATATGTTTGTTACTTAGTGAACACATTACGCAAATCTCAAGTGAAGCATACAAATGGAGGGAACAAGTCAAAACAGTTAATATGGGAAGAATTAAATCTTTAAAGTCGATTGAATTATTGATATTGTCATCCAATAATCTCATTTTTATTGTAGGATCAACAAAATTGTTACATTCCTAATTATATTTATGTATGATATGTAGGAGCAGTCAGTACGAGATGGAAAGAAAAACTTTCGATGTCATAATATTGAGAAATTATAAACAAGCGAGGAAAGTAGTTGATACAAAATTAGAGCTGGAACATTTAGTTTAAAGATAGAAGTGCCACTAAATGAAATATATTAGCCCTCTATCCCATATTTTATACTTTTTAACAAGTTGCAACTTTATTGTGATGATACTTTTCTGTTACGAAGTGAATATTCACATTTCAATTAAGCCTTTACGAATAGTTCTGAAAAGACATTGTGTATAAATTAATGAAACAATAATCCAAAACTGTTATTATAAAAGCATGCTTTTATTCATACAGAGAATATTTTTCAATGTATGATAAAAATTAAACGAGCTCCAAACTGTTTTGTATTCAAACTCCTATCATAACAGTCATTGCTACTAGCTATCATAGACAAAAAAACTACGAAAAATTTTATTTTGTGACAATGATGAAAAGCATGAACTTGCTTATTTATTAAAAAACGGGTTGGTTAGTAGTACCAACTTGTTTTGTATATATGTATTCACCTCGTAATGCATTTCCTGCATTGAATAATTACTACGTTGGTTCACCTTAAAATCTTCGTCCCGATGTTTCAGTTTGTTCCGGTATTAATATTGGTCGACAGGGGACACAGAGGACTTCAGTTCCTGGTGAGCGCATATATTTTCTTAGTTCAGTCATGTTCAACGGTGTTTTCTTCAGGAACCATAATTTTGATTTACTACCACTACGCGGGGTGAAACTTTTTGTAGAAAGGGGTCATGTCATCTTTGCAAGGCGCGACAATGCTGATGATATTTTGAATCATGCGTTGTTGGATGATGAGGGCAATGTGATTGTATTAGACTCCGGGATATTTAGAAAAATCTCAGATGAAGAAATTAGGGAATATAATGTACTTATACCTGTGCCACCATCACTACGATCGCCAGATCGTCAGCTTCATTAATCCAGAATTCTCGCCACCAGAAGATTCTTTAAATAAAATACAATTTTGTTTGTGATTCGAAGAATCAATACTCTACAAGCAGTTAACAAAAATTATATCAAATAGCAAATGTATTATGTTTTTCAATGATATAGAATTGTCTGATGGTGACTTAGCTGCTTTCAATATTTCGATACAATTTTACATGAAAAATTATACATTGCAATAAGAAAAATGTAACATTGCATCAAATAAATATACAAAAAACATATGCGATTCTATTTAGTGACCTACTAATTCAACTACAAGTCTATTAAAGCATGAAGTAACATACCTTTTAGGAAGAGATTGATAAAATAAAAATATCTCATGCAAAAAGCTTATTCAATCTACCTCCAATCTACCTTATAGAGAGTAAACTAATTTCTTATAGCAAATGAGATATCAAACAGTCTTTTGTAAAGTATTTATTGCTACGCTACGACTACAAACTCCTCCTTATATCAGTTTCTTTTATGTAGAAAAAAATAGGGTCGTTGCTACTTTGATCTTCGCTTCAGCTTAGCATTTATAGCCTTATAAAAAATTAGGAATAGGACAATATTTTATGAATTCTGAAGCCTTAAATGAGAAGTTTCACCACAGACATCAATCTTGAGGCAAACTTGCTACTTGTTTAATACAATTAACAAAATGATTTTGAATTAAAAATATTTTTGTAGATGAATAGGATCCACGGTTGACTTTTCATTTTTTGGGCATTAAAAAGTTTTATTTCAGATTATTTTTCCTGGGATAAAGGGACCAATTACCAATTAGTAGGACTTTTTAGTTAAGAGATTATTTATTCAAACAAAGAATCAAAAATTAAGTATCAATAATGCCTGTTTTTTGCACACTACAGATGTTTTTTCGTGTGTAAAGTATATTACACTCAAATTAAACAGAAAAATACTCATTTTTATCGTGTTTTTAATATAATATTTCTCAAGAATCTCCGAAAGTGTTAAGTCTTTGTTATTAATCTACCTGTAAAATTGTAATTCTTAAAAAATACAATGTTTTGAGTTATATATTTCTATATCAACATATTCTGGCCGAAACTCGCATACTTAAATTCATTAAGAGGATTTTATTTTGTACAAAGGATTGTTAAAAAAGTATTTAAATGTTTAATCTTTGTCAGCACGTTCTCGATGTATATTTATTTCAGAAAAGTGTGATATGCTTATCAATTACAAATTTTGTTTGCTCATATTTTGTGTAAAAAAAATGAAGAGATGACTAAGATTAAATGTGCCAAACAAATGGTACGTAATATAAAATGTAATACACGCCTAGCATAAACCAATTTTCATTTTAAAGATCTTGCACATCCCAGTTTCTTTCTACGTTTTCGGGATACTTCGCGAGTAATGTTATAAATCCATAGTTTCTTCGAGATAATATATTTGCGCTTTTTTTTACTTAGCGGCGATTTGGTACAGTAAAACTTAATTTTTGTGTACTTGGCAGTCATTTGCCGGAGAAACTACGTAGTACAACTTGCACTGTACAATTAAATGAATTCATTATATCCAAGTTGGTCAAGTAATTAAGAACGTGTGACTGCAAAATTAATAAAAATTTCATTACAGAAATCAATTCTACAAACCCTAATGCTAAAAATAAGTTTATTAGTTTATTTAAAAAATTAAAATTGAATTAAATAAAAGTTTGATTGCTTTAAACGAAATTCATTTGATTCATAGACACCATTGCTCAACTCAAACAAATCTTATTTGAATCAAACAAATTATATCTTTGATATTGGGTCAAAAAAATATTTGTTTGATGCAAACAAACATTTTTTGGGCGAATGAATGGTGTGAACCTACGATACTATATAACTACATAACTACATGCTCAACAGTTTGCTACAATAAAATCGCTTATAATGAACTTCAAATCAAATCAAGCGATAGGTTTTGGTGCGCTACATTTGGAACTGCTCCCCTATAAAAGACGTTGAATTAGTTTAACTAAGAATTTAGGTTTTCTATTTTATTCACTGATTTACTAACACAGTAAATCTAAAGATATCGTTTTTACTTCAACGGTATTCAATCCACACGAAAATCTGTATCAATATAAGAAAACAGAAAACTGTTACATTCTTGGATCATTCTGTTGCATATCAAATGATACTTTCAGAAGTAGAGTAAAATTAATTATAATAATAATAATTTAAACTAATTTGGCCTTAAAATATGTACTCTATTATGCCTTCAACGAAAAAAACAGTCTGATGAAATACAAATATTTTAGAAAAGTATTATCTTCCTTTCCAGTCAATTTTAAAAGTGGTAGAATAATGTATAAGGAAAATGAGACTACGATTACGAATTTCTCCGTGCATCTACACATTTTATTTATTTTGTGAAACAGATTTTTATGAAAAGTATCATGAATATGGTTAAACAAGTACAACAGTACATAGCCCAATTAAAGGGTTGCACAATGATTAATAATCAACAGTGGTGCTTTATGGTAGGCCCTTATTTTCTAACTCAATGCTGATAAATGGTGAACAAGTGGAGAAAGCATGACATACCATATTGAATCTGAAACATTAATTCTAAAGATAGAAATAGCATTATATGAATTATATTAGCTATTTATCCTATATTTTATACTTTTTTAAAACGTTGCAATTTTATCCAGATCAAAAACTGTTATTCGAAAACATTTGTTTTATTGCTACAGTGATTATTTCCCAGGCAGAAAAATTATATATAGTCTGAAGTATTATATTGAAAACACATATATAAAAAACAAAAACTACACATAATTTCTTTCATCATGTACAAACTATATATAAATATGTCACCAAGGTTTTTCACGGCCATGCCACGCTGAAAAAACCAGTTCTCGCCAGATCACTGAAGTTAAGCAGCGTTGGGCGCGGTTAGTACTTGGATGGGTGACCATTCGAGAATACTGTGTGCTGTTGGCATATTATGGGTGTGGTGAGCCCAAACTTGTAGTTATTTATAACTACAAGAAAACTATCCACCTAGAAACACTACCCGAATCGAGTAGTGTCACGCCTACCCTGAAAGGGAAATGGCTTAATGGTATACACATACGAGCTCCAAACTGTGTCGTATTTAACATGCAACCATGAAAGTCATGTCCACTATCTGTTATTGACAAAAATAAAACACAAATACAATACATTATATTTTGCTTGTGATACAAGTAAGTGTATACAGAAGAATGATGGGATTACATTTTAAAATGATTGAAAATTTTCCGCCAAGTTATGACGTATAAATCATTTAAGCTTCTGCAAATATCGCATGTTAACTCTGTACCCTAATATGAGAATAATTTATGAGAACGAATCAGATAGAAGCTACAATATGTTATGAAACATACTGTAAAATATTAATTAGTTACAATACTAGCACCAATTCTTCTGAACATCAGTCTTTTCACCCATTGTCAGGTAGAAAAAATGAGAGTCTTTGGCATTTTAATATTTGCTGTGGCGGTTCTTTTTAATTCTACTGGTAAATGTATATTATTATATTATTAATATTTATATACATATATTTAATATAATTGTAAGTAATTTCTTAATTTTAGATTTATTTTATATTCAAAATAGTTCAAATTATTTTTTACTTCGAATAAGAGATTCGAATACCGAGTTGTGAATAGTCGTTTAGCAAAGGGATGATATCTTTTCAACTAAACCTTGTATAGGTTTTTTCTCAGTAGAAGCCATTGATATATCTTAATTAGGCCTCTAAAGCAAAAAACTAAGGTGTAAATGCCGCAATAGTTGAAATGGTAGGAATTTATTCTTCGAAACTGACTCAATGATCGTTTTTTCATCTTATCATTGCAATTTTGTTATAGCGTCAAAAGAATGGTTAAATTTTTGTTTAAAATGAAAAAGAAAAGGTATCAATGAGGCCTTCATTTGGCCTACTGCATTTACTCATGCATACTCACTTCATGTGTAACTACAATGAAATTGAAAAGGAAATAGATATTTTGCTAATTGATTGAATGTTTTGAGTTATGAATACATTTTTGCTAAAATCAATAGTTTTTGGAAAAAAATGGAAGAGACCAGTTTTCTATGACTGACTTTATAATCTTTTCGACGCTAAAATACCTTTAGTCATTCTCAAAACGCAAATTTTTTTTTCTCAAGATAATTGTTACGATTGTGTTTCAGCAGAGCAAACGAGATTTCTTCATTGACACACCTCCTTTGTACAATCTATACATTAAATAACTACAAAATTCATCTTCATTAAAACATTTTTCCGAATTTTTTAGTTTGCCCCGATCATGAGTTACCGAGGCAGGAGAGGAGGCATGCCTCATCAGGGGTTCGAGTTCCTGTTGAAAACGTATTTCGTCTTACAGCAAGACAATTCAATGGTATTTACTACGTGGAAGAAGATTTTGGCTCCCTTATACCACTCCACGATACAGTAGCTTTTGTGGAAAGGGGTAGTATTGTCTTTGGAAGGCGCGTCGGTACTGAGAATCATGCATTGCTAGATAGAGAGGGTCATGTGATTTTATTAGATAAATGGATTATTAGAGAAGCTTCAGACGAAGAAATCAGGGAATTTAATATAGTCAAACCTGTGCTACGACCACTATCACCGCTACCATCACCAAGACCACAACCAAGACCACAACGATCACCACAACCATCACCGCAATCAGCACCACAACGATCACCACTACCATCAACTTCGTCATCAAAAACATCACCACCACCAATTCGTCGGCTCTATCGGCCACGAGCAGGCATACCAAGCATGAAGCATTTTTTTATTTAAAATATAATTCCGTTAATTGTGGTTCGAAGAAAAATGAAAATATTACAAGCAATTAAAATTATATCAAAAAGTAAATGAAACATGCTGCTCTATGCAAGAGTAATGTCTGATGGCCAATTACCTGCTTTTAATATCACTATAGAATTCCACATGAAAAATTGTATTTCGGAATGAGGAAAATGTATCATTAAATTGAATAAACATATCAAAAACATACGTGATTTTATTTTCCGCCCTATAAATGATAAATGGGTCCCGTAAATTTCAAAGTCATAATTATACGCAAATTGGAACGAATGCTTAGAGTTGCATACTTCATTGCAAAGATTAGATAATGAAAAACGTAATGCAAATGTGATAAGCAGGACTTTTTTTAGTTGATTATATACATTTGAAGGTTTCTCTGACACAATAAATTGTGCTAGTTTCCAGTGTTCCTGAACCACATGTTCTTCTGTATCTTGTTAGAGAAGTTATTATGTGCACAATTATAAAAAACATATTGATAATAGTCGATTCATGCAATAATAGTATAGAAAAATGTATTTAGTACCCAGGTTACGCTTCCTCAGTGATGAAAAACTAGTTTCATCAAGCTAGCACCTCCAACATCGAAGATCCCAAATTTGTTTGTATCAGAACTTTGGGAACTGCACCTAGCACCTACACTACATAAAAATTGAAAAAAATAAAAATCAAACACGAAAAAATTTTGGGCTTTTTTGTACTGACGAACGCGCTGACAACCAACATCCAAAAACCACCCCTATTGAAAATAAAACCACCGCCTATGTAAAAACTCAAACTCGGAATTAACAAAATACACTGCAATATTGGGCTTATTTTGGGCTCTCGAATGCACAAAAAAGACTCAAAGAACCACCCCTATGTACAGAAAACGACCCCTAAGTGAAAACTCAAACCTGTAAATAACAGAATAGAAAGAAGTGTTGGCCTTTTCTTGGGCTCTCGAATGCCCAAAAATCAGAGACTTTATTTACACAGTAAAATTCTGAAAAAGATTATTTTTGTCAAAGTCATATTTGCATGGTGTCAAGGGGTTATGTTTCAACGTCATGGGTTGAAGCCAAAATATCGAAGTAGGTATTTTTGAGGAGCCCAGTAATCAGAGAATCTATTTACACAGTGAAATTCTGAAGAATATTATTTTTTGACAAAGTCAAGGCAGCGTCGTATCAACGACGTTAACCCTTAACGTTAAAAACCAACCCATTAATACCATGCAGGTGCGACTTTTTCAAGAATTATCTTTCTCAGAATTTCATTCTGTAAATAGTTTTGGAAAACTTTGTTTGATGCATTCGAGAGCCCAAATTAAGCCCAAAATTCTGATGCAATTTGTTTTATGCAGGTTTTATTTTTGGCTATGGCGTGGTTTTTCTGCACATAGGGTGCGGTTTTTTGAATTTCATTTTCCGTGCATTCGAGAGCCCAAAATCAGTCCAAAATTGTGGTGTACTTTGTTTCTTCCGAGTTTCAGTTTTCATATGAGGGGTTGTTTTATTTCAGTAGAGGTGGTTTTTGGAAAATGGTTGTTGGCGCGTTCACGAGCCCCAAAAAAGCTCAAAATTCTGTCGTGTTTGATTTAACATTTTTTTAATTTGTATGTTGTGGAGGTGCTGGCTTGGGTCAAGCCAGCACCTCCATTCCAAATTTGAATTTTCAAAAAAGTAGTGGACCGCAATAATCGCCAAAACAGCCCAAAAAAGCCAAAAATTCTGATACCAAGAAATTTGGGAATTTCCGTGGTGAAGGTGCTAGCTTGATGGACCGTTGATGGCGCTTCATTTATTTTAAAGCAAGTAAATCGCAATTAAAGCGTCGTATTTTGTAAAATAAAATAAGGACTGGCAAAGAGTGATCTATTCCAACCAGTCGACTTATATAATCCCGATTGAACTTCACTTGAGGTAAGTTCTTTTAATTGGTTAATTATATTTCGTCGTCTCGTTCTTCTAGTCTATACGTAGATGTTTAAAGCTCTAAATTGCGATTTGTTAACGAATTTTTACTCTACAAGTAATATAATACCTAATTTCTTGTTCTGTTGAACAATTGGGATTACATCCGTAGGTTGGCATATTTCTGCTTGTCCTGTAGTATTAAAAATATTTGGTCATTAACTAGAAGATTTTGGTACTCAGCTCCTCGACTCTTCTGAGCATATTCACAATGACGCGCGGATTTTAAAAATTGATCTTCCTCTTGCTTAGTTTTTGCAATGTAATAAATTGACAAATACCTGAATACTTAGAAGGAATAAATAAATTTCCTCAAACATTCCGTTCTGCAAAAACATTAGTTTTTTTAAAATATAATTTTGGAACATCCCTTATGAAAAAGAAGGATTGTTAAGTATAGGATCTAGTACTGTTTTTGCGAAAAATTATTGGATTTCCAATATTTATTCGCGAAAAAAGTATTAGATCCAATACTTATCAATACTTTTTTTTCATAAGAGATGTATCAGATTCATAAAAAATGATACCACAAACACAACCTCATTTTTGAAATCCCTAATTCATACCGACATGTTTGATTTATATTTTCAAATTAATCGAATACTACGTTAGTATGTTATATATAACTTATCAAATAATTCAAATAAAATCAAATTATTTACTCAAATATTAGTTTTATTAACAGTTATGATACCCAATTCCACTTTTTAAAGTCTGATGGTTATTAGTTATAAACAAGTAAACAAATCAAATGTCACCTTAAGCGCTCAAACAGAATCTTTACAGTCTTCCTCGAACTACTATTGCCCAACCAGTGTTGACAAAATAATGCGTGTAGGGCAATTATTGATAATAATTTATTTATGCAATTTTAATAACTCTCAATCAACGGATATCTTTGCT
The DNA here is from genome assembly GCA_932195095.1 of Andricus curvator. Classification (NCBI taxonomy): domain Eukaryota; kingdom Metazoa; phylum Arthropoda; class Insecta; order Hymenoptera; family Cynipidae; genus Andricus; species Andricus curvator. Next base: position 51,311 of record CAKNYM010043037.1, on the reverse strand, counting down.
CAAACCTTTGTCAATATTTCTCATAAGCATTAGTATTTTTAAAGTTGTTTATTTCTGTACAAATTCTTACTGAAGAGGAGGTAAACTTTGTTAGCACTATCTCAAAATCAATTTTTGTAGTTTTTCCCTTTTTGTTATCAGATTCAGATGACTCAAGTTTTCAGACGAAATGTGTTCTCAAGAATTTCATTTATCCGCATAGTTTGTCAAATAATTAAAAAGAGCCACTGTCTACAGCGATGCAGTGATGTGGCTCTTGCCTACAAGAATAATAATTTAAATTTATTAAATCGAAATCTCGGTAGAGATAACACAGACAAGAAAAAATCTGTTTTGTTGGAATGTACTTGTTCGAAATTTGAACATATTTCAATAGAATTTGTTATATGACATAGTTTATCGTATGCCGTATATTATATACCGTAAGGCCAAATTTATTCCAGTCATCGGGAAGCGTGAGTTTGAGGATCATTTGCTCTTGAATTCAATTTGATGGTACAATTTTTCAATATCAACTTCAATGACTTTATTACATAGTAAATTCATTTAGGCCCTAAAAGTTAAGAGAGTAGTATAGGTTCACGGAACTTGGCTGATACTTCCTTTTTTCTAAGATTTCATAAATTTGAAAATTATAAAAATCTATCAAATTGGTTTCTTTCAAGAACATTTGATTTCGCACGATAGATATTGAAACCAGAATTAAAATTTCTCAGTCTATGACAATATGTTCTCGATATGAACGTTCTTCGAATAAATATAATAAATTTTCTCTGAATCGTACTTTAATTTCATACTAATAGCATACACTGAAGGTGCTTATCTCTAGAGTTGAGTGTAGGAATAAAAACAAAGTGGAAACACCTGAAATCGAATTCGCCGCTAGTTAACATTTAAAGGACGAATATGCATTCAGAGTCAACCGCAAAATTTTCAAATTTCATATAGCGGGTTTATTTGCAAAAAAAAAGATTCACCTTGTCATGACCTTCCCAGGTCAAATTTTCGGTTGGTCAAGGTCATATCTGGACGTAAAATTTTCCGCTCTCTTATTTTCCGGGGTCAAAAATAGGGGTTCCCATTTTGAAAAATCATCACCTTGGATACTAATGGGCCCAAGTGGAGAACCATACATAACAATTTTGTGAGGCTCTTCACTTGGGGTGATCGCTAGAGAGATTGATCAGCAACCTGGGTCGGAGCAGTGTTGCGGAATAAACGTGTCATTTAAATAAATAACACGAGAATTCCAGATCAATCTGAAATATTTATACCTAACATCCATATACCTATCTACCTTATACCTATATACCTACATGCCTACATACCTTACAACCTTACACCTATATATTCTCCAACCGAGCAAGTCACGCCTACCCCGAAAGGGAAATGGCTTAATGGTATAATAATAATAATAATAATCCTGCTCCTGCTCTATATCTTATAGAACTCAAGGATTTTCTTCTGAACATTGAAACTGCTATTGCCAAATCGAAAATGTAAATTTTCAGCCAAACGACGCGAGATTCAGAACAAAAGCGGGTTTTACAGTAAATATGTATTAAAAAGAATTTAACAATTGAAATTGAATTAAATATTGTATTATTCTTGAAGAAGAAATACAATAAATTATTGGGTTTATATAATTGATTAGAGCATTATAGAAATACATATAAAATAATCCAGCGCGAGTATTGTAATGAGAATGTGTTTCTAAAGGCCGATAGAGCCTCGAATAAATTAGATGTCCTATTATTTCAAAATTAAAAATGACAAATTTAATAAATAAATTATATGAATATTATTCAGCCTTAAGAGTTTGAAGCTGTAGGCTCTTTAGCTGTGCAAATAAATTTATCAATGAACCAGACTTAAAGGTAAATACAATTTTGTACGGCGCATTTTGACCAGGCTCCACTGTAATTTATATCGATATTTTAGACTTTGCTACAAGTCGAGAAAATATAACTGATAACGTAAGGCAGGGCATTTTAGTTTTAATAAATTGTACATACATATATTTTGAGTCTATACTATCTTACGTTTTCAAGCGGGCAAAACAGATTGATGGAATACAAGATTATTTTCAGCAAAATAAACTGTTTTCCTTCAATCCATCTCCCATGTGATACAATAATTTAAAAGGACAAATAAGATAAAGATTATTATCGATACCTAAATATTTTTCAGAATACACCTTAGTCACACTACAATCACCGTCCATCAGTTTTCTCTACGATAGAAAGAATGAGGGTCTTTGGTACTTCAATCTTCGTTTTAGCGATTCTTTTTAAGTCTATAGGTAAATATATAATAATGGTTTGATTTCACAAGTTAATGTAATTACACTTGGCAGATTCTTTGTATCTCACAAGAAAGAAAATCAGATAAACTTAACCAAAAATCCGTAACTGTAAAAGTTACAGTTTTCTTACTTTGACATGGTAACATCATATTATCATTTCATTAAGCGCTAGCATAAAATATCGGTACCAAAAGTCTGTAAATGTAACAGGATAAATTTGAAACGCTAAAATAACACATCTGTAATCATCCCAAGTGAAAATTTATACGTTCAAATGATCAAATTGTTGCAAAAAATTGTTAGTTACAATAAACATCGATAACTTGATGTTGTATACATTGTTTTCACCGATTTAATGACTTTAGTATCAGCAATATACAAATAAAATCATTTCATAAAAACTGTCAACGTTACATATGGTTACACATATAGGGAAGTAATATTAATTTTGAAAATTTGTTTTTGGTTTTTTTTCTGTAACAATGACGTACATAAGCGGACTTTCATGTTTTGTTTTAAATTTTGTTGGATATAAAGTGCGTTAAATTAATTTCATTTCCAATTTAATTTTGTTTTCTATTTGATGCCATATATTATACACCGTAAGGTTTATCACTGATTACCGACCAATGATTCTTTGGAGAATCATTGGCCAGTAATCCCTTATAATAATCCTTTATTAGCAAATAACTATTTTTTCCTGATTACTATACCAAAACTATTGAGTATGAGCTTTAGAGGTAAACATAATTTTCTGCGACGTATTGTTACAAGGTCACATGGTAATTTATATATACATATTTTTTTACTCTGCAAGACGTAGAACAAATATAACTGATAACGTAAAGTAACGCCATTTTCTTTTTGTATACACATATATACAAAAAGAAAAGATAAAATAAAACTTTGACAATATTTGATCAATTTTAAAGATTTAAATCTGTAAGTTTCCAGTTGAAATTTTCGAAGTACCTCTGAAAGTATTACATTTTTGGGGAAAATATTTCTGTGAAACAACTGTACATCCTGAAACATGAATTGTTTCAGTTTAAAATATTTTTGCTTTTTTTCTACCTGAGCACACATTCAGTTATTTCTAAAATCCACAGTTTATTTATTTTGTGAAACAGAAACTTCATAGAAAGTATAACGATTACAGTTAAAGTTCCTAAACATGATCGACTTTTGACAACCCTATACATGGTGTCCCATTATTGCACAATGATAATTATTATTGTACCAATAATAATATTTCTTCTCAATAACTACAACATTTAGTTTTATTAAAAACTTTGTTCCAAAATTTCAGTTTGTCCCGGTGGAAATATTCCGAGGGGAGCTTCACGAAGGGCTAGAGTTCAATTAAACATTCCTGTTGAAAGCATAATTCATCTTAGTTCACATCACAAACCGTTCAATGGAATTTACTACCGGAATCCAAATTTTGTCTTGATGCCACTCTGCGGTGGAGAATATTTTATAGAAAGAGGTGACGTCATCTTCGGAAGGCGTGTCGGTACTGCTAATCATGCATTGCTTGATAAAGAGGGCCATGTAATTTTATTAGATAAATGGATTATTAGAGAAGCTTCAGATGAAGAAATTAGGAAATATAATATAGTCAAACCTGTGCCACCACCACCATCACCACCACAATCACCACTACCGCCGTCAACACCACCATCACCACCACAATCACCTACACCATCACCACAAGCACCACCATCACCACAACTACCACCATTACCACAACCATCGTTGCCTTTATCGGAGTCGGCTCAAAAACTCCACCAGAAGAACCTCTAACAAAAATATAATTGCGTCTATCCTGATTTGATGATGAATTAGAACGTCACCAGGATTGAAAATTATATCCAAAAAATAACAAAAGATTTTTTTCAATGTAAAAGTTATTTCGAATTGTCAATTACCGACTTTTCATATTCTAATACATCTGCATATTAAAAATTGTATTTTGCAATGAGAAAAATGTACTATTAAATCAAATAAATACAATGAAAAACATATTTGAAACCTTATTTGTACTTCAATTTATGCTTTATCTGGCGATATCCTTGTGTCCTGGAAATAACTGGAAGTGGGTAATTTTTATGTTTGAGCAAAAAATTTAACACTTCTGATGGCGTTTTTCTCGAGAAGCGGGTGAACATTCGAACTTCGATAGTGCCTCAGTAACTCGTTTTTACACCTAGCCTACAGGCCTCTGTTTAACTTCACACCAACAAATTTGTACCTTTTTATTATTTAGTGAAACATATTTGGTTTTGTTTCTTTGCTTGTAATTAATTCAAATATAATTTTATTCAAGCATGCTGTTTTACGCGAGAAAAGACATTAAAAGGTTTTTTCAAATGAACAAATATAAGTCCTTCTTAGTTTTGAAATATTTTAAATTCGTTTAATCAAGTTCTGTTATTGAAAAATGTCCAATGTGTGTATGTGTGTGGGTGTGTGGATATCACACTTTTAAATGAAAACAATAACTCAAGGGCAGATAAATAAATGTGAATATATAAATAATAATAGAATAATACATAAGAATGAAATAAGTTTAACAAAATAAATTAATTGAGGAAATTTAGAAGCCCTAATTTTAGCACTCATATTAAAAAACTGATACACGGATTTCTAAAAGTATTCATTAATTTTTCTGGAGCATTCAGTAATATTTAAAAATGTGTTTTTCAGAGTGAAACTTTTTTTTTTCAATTACAAAATTTAAATTTGATGAGGCAACAGAAAAGATTCTTCATACAAAACAAATTTGTTGACCTATAATGTATAAATATAATAGATTGAAGAGTAAGGAAGTTATAGTTGTGGTATTCCATGTCAAAGAAAACAAGTGGGCAATCGATTTACTTTATTTTTGGTTATTGTGTAGTGTATGGCGTACTTAATACTTATGTTAGAGGGTTTTAGAAAATTTGCAATGTTTTTCAGATATTGTTAATTGAAAATTATACTTTTGACAAAAGGACCATATTTTGAGAATTTTTAGCTCGGGTAATAATGATTGGGACCTGCGTCCCAAAAAGCAGGAAAAAACATAAAAAATGATCCGATTTTAATAAAAACTTGTTTGTATAAGTGTTTCGGGTCGCTGATCTCAAATTCGTTATCGAAAATTTCAGAACCAAATGTAACTTGAACACAGTCCTAAAAGAAATTCAAACAGATGTAAGTAATAATCTCTTTTTTACATCCTCAACATTCAATATGAATAAATATATATTGCAAGGGCACAATTAGTTTTTCACCTGACTTTTTTTAATTTTTTCATATTCAGATGCACTTCCTATTTATTATTTGGTCGATGAGTTTGGGACAATGAAATCATATTCCTTAAAATATTTAGAATTTTTAAAAGTATTTGGAAAATTTATCAAATTGAAAAATAATTAGAAAAAGTTTATAAAATATTTAACTAATATAGTGATTCTATTGAAGAAAACAAATTACATAGGAACTATTTGCGTTATTCCTTCGTTATCCTATTTGAGTTGTTTGATAAAAACTGAATTAAATCAAATTTTTCATTCATTCTTGAAACCAAATTCAATGATAAATAACAAAAAACAGCACCTGAATTTTATTTAATTTTCTCCGTAGAATCGATCAGCACTTTTTTGTGAATCGATGTTCCCAATAAACTGTTGAAAAAAAAATTGTTTGAACAATTGTAATTTTTTTAAATACAATTATATTTCAACGCACCTAAATGTTCTGAATACACTATTGGTTTTTTTTCTACGTCAATTATTTCGGACTTGACCCTCGAACAGCCCATATTAGATCCGCCATTTTTCTTTTAAATTTTCGAAAACGAATTTGAGATCAGAGACTCAAAAAACCTATTAAAACATATTTGTTTTTCAACTTGAACCATTTTTTAAGTTTTTGGACTGTGTTTTGGTACACTTTTTAAGGGTTTCAGAAGAAAGAATGAGTTTGTTAGCCAGCTATTTTTAATGAAAATTCAAAAAGTGAGAGCATTTTGAAAATTTTTGAGACAATTTTTTTCAACATTTACAAATGCTATGTACGGCTATTAATAGTACTTGAAAGTTTGAACAATTCAACCCTACGTTTTTTTTGACAAAAATAAAATTATCAGAGTTTTAGTATTTTGAAAATCCAGAAGAAAAAAAATTTACATTTGAAGTTAGATGACATCTTTGATCTTTTTTCGAAAGATATCGTTTTTAATTGACCCAAGTATTATAAGTGTAGTGAAGATTTTTTTATTGGCATTAAGGTCTCTAATATTTATTTTTTTTTGTGTTCTGCAATCAATTTTTAAAGTATATCCATTTTCAAATTAAATTAAAATTAGATATTTTTTACGTTTCGTCCCGGACTGACTCACTGGACAATCAAAATGTATAAGTTAGGACTGATTCACATAGTAGCCTTACTAACGAGTCCAGTGAGTGAGTCCAGGAAAAAAACGTAAAAAATCTAGTTTTTATTTTATTTAAAAGTAGATATACTCAAAAATTAATTGCAGAACACAAAACAAATAAATATTATCGATCCTACAGCCAATAAAAAAATCTTTTTCACACGACCATTTTAAGCCAAACAACGCACGATATGAAAAAAGTCAAGGAAAGAAAGACGTTACTTTTTAAAAGCCCTACAAGATTATCAGAACTTTTTAAATTTTTTTGAAAAATCGAAAATTCAAATTTTGATCGTACAAAAAATAATGAAAAGTAAAAAATTCCATTTTGCGGTCAAGCTATGCAAGATACGAAAAAAGATGAATGCACAAAAATTGGATGAAGAATATCTACGGAAAAAACAACATTAAAAATAAAAATAAAAAATTTTGGACAAACGACACAAGCTATGAAAAAAATAAATAGACAAAAGTTGTTTATTCAAAAAAGACCTACAAATGTTTCGTTAATTATTTTTTGATAAGACATTACAAATAAACAAATTGTATTTTTGGACATGAAGAAAGAAGGTACAATGAAATGTTCAATAACAAAATTTTAAAATTAGATCTGAAAATATGCTTTCAACCTCCTTTTCTCACAAGACACGTGATGAGAATGTATTCTTTAGAGCCGAAGGAGCTTTAACAAAAGAGAATTCACAATCACTAAAATTCAGTTTTCGATGGTTTACCCTTTAATTTTAAAATTCCTATGCAAAAATGTAGGATATATATGAAGGTCTTGGCATGTGTATATAAATAAAAAAAAATTAATTTCTTATGTAAAAGTTTATTTTTTGTTTTTGTCAGTTATCAACAAATAAGAAGAATGCGGAAATTTGGTTGCTTCAGATCACTATGCTGAAACATTTGCTTTTATTTTGATTGTCTTCGTAGCTCTATGATTTTTAAAGCTGAAAAATGATGTATAATAAACGACATCCAACAGTTTGCGGCTCTTCATTCTTCTTCTGATCCTTTCCTAAATTAAAAAATTGGAATTTTTAATATCTTAAAAGTGTAAAAATTCAGACGAATATTTATAATGGCTTGATGAATGAAAATAGTTTGATTTTAAATGTTGTATAAGCATTTTTATATACACTGAAGGCTAGTCAAATGTTGCAAACAATATTATGTAGAATTATAAGTATCAGTCAAAACAATAACTTATTGGGCTTTATCAGATAATATTTAGCGATTTATTACTGCTTACATGATTTGTGTTTCTATTCTAAAGGTTATACTAAAGTATGAATACGATTGAAATATAATTTGGAACTAGCACAGAGATGATAAAGCATTGGCTTAAAAACTTTTAGTACAGAATGATTTATCTGGATCCATCCGATGAAAACGGGAAGTCATAAGGATAAGAAGTTCCCACCATCGTGATGTATAACCCAGGCATTCTGGGTCTCTCATTTGGCGCATTGAGACGCTGCATCTAATTAGAATCTTCCTCTACTTTGGCCTTTTCGCAGTAACTTCCTTATCTCGCACTGGTTGCCCCGATGAAGACTTTGAGATCCGAGTCAATGGAACGAGTTTTCGCTAACAACTCTTTACCAAAACATACCTTCGGTATACGTAGTTCCTGCGATTATTATTTCAAATTCTCTTCTACGGAAAATCTTGTTTTGAAAATTCTTTTCTAACTTTGCTGAAGTTCACTTACCTAAAACATAAAAGGACCAAATGAAAT
>CAKNYM010043037.1:112-42823 GCA_932195095.1 Andricus curvator | reverse complement strand
CTGAATGTGGATCAAAGTGATTTACAGCTATTTCAAATTCTCTTTTACGGAAAATCTTGTTTTGAAGATTCTTTTCTTCCTCTTCTGAAGTTCACTTACCTCAAACAGAAAAGGACCAAATTAAATTAACATCACAGAAAATTATGGGGTATTACTTTGATCCTGAAAGTGGATCAAAGTGATTTACAGCTATTGCAAATTCTGCTTTACGGAAAATCTTGTTTTGAAGATTCTTTTCTTCCTCTTCTGAAGTTCACTTATCTAAAACAGAAAAGGAGCAAATTATATTGACATCACAGAAAACGTCAGGTTATTGATTTGATCCTGAAGGTGGATCAAAGTGATTTACAGCTATTCCAAATTCTCATTTACGGAAAATCTTGTTTTGAAGATTCCTTTCTTCCTTTTCTGAAGTTCACTCACCTAAAACAGAAAAGGACCAAATTAAATTGACATCACGGGAAATGATGGGGTATTAATTTGATTCTGAAAGTGGATCAAAGTTATTTGCAGCTATTTCAAATTCTCTTTCCCGGAAAATCTTGTTTTGATGATTCTTTTCTTCCTCTTCTGAAGTTCACTTATCTAAAACAGAAAAGTACCAAATGAAATTGACATCACAGAAAATGATGGGGTATTATTTTGATCCTGAAAGTGGATCAAAGTGATTTACAGTTATTCCAAATGCTCCTTTACGGAAAATCTTGTTTTGAAGATTCCTTTTTTTCCTTTTCTGAAGTTCACTCACCTAAAACAGAAAAGGACCAAGTTAAATTGACATCACAGAAAATGATGGGGTATTACTTTGATTCTGAAAGTGGATCAAAGTGATTTGCAGCTATTTCAAATTCTCTTTTACGAAAAATCTTGTTTTGAAGATTCTTTTCTTCCTTTCCTGAAGTTCACTTGCCTAAAACAGAAAAGGACCGAATGAAATTGACATCACAGAAAATGATGGGGAAATCAAAATCATCACATGATCCTGAAAGTGGATCAAAGTGATTTACAGCACGGTGATCGCATGTGATTGATATGATACAAATTAAGTATGAAAATTATTTTACAGTTACAAGTCAACATCAGGCTTTGGACTCTCACCACTATTTACACTTTTTCTAACGATGCAACTATCTTGCTACGATTTTCAAGAAATGTCCCTAATGCTACTATTTTTTCACATTGCTTTTGAAGATTTTTTTAAAATTCTTAGATAGATTTTTAGAAATAACACATCCGCCATCTTAAAAATAGAAATTTCAAAAGATTTCAATGTTCTGAAGATTTTAAAAGAATTCAAGGGATTTCAAAGGATTCCAAAAGGGTTCAATGCGTTTAGTGTATCCTAAAAGACGCCAAGAGATTTTGAGGAATTGCATGAGATTTTAAAGAAGCTTTTTGGGTATTTTAAGAGATTCGGAAGTATTTTACGCAATTCTATGCTAACAGCCATACCACGCTGAAAAAACCAGTTTCGTCAGATCACTGAAGTTAAGCAGCGTTGGGCGCGGTTAGTTCTTGGATGGGTGACCATTCAAAAATACTGCCTGCTGTTGGCACATAGTGGATGTGGTGAGCCCACACTTGTAGTTATTTACTAAAAGAAACTATCCACCTAGAAACACTACCCAAATCGGGTAGTGTCACGCCTACCCTGAAAGGGAAATGGCTTAATGGTATACTTACTTACTGTGAGAGATGTATATCATGTACCAGATTTAAAAAATATTGATTGAGGGGCTTAATTTAAAAAAAAAAATTCATTACTAATTTTCAATTGAAGAGATGAATTTTTAACTAGAAGGCTAAATTTTCAACCAAGAATGATAATTTTCTAACAAAAAAGATTAATTTATAATTGAATATTCGACATTATTAAACAAATATTTGAAATTTCAAAGGCATTTTCAACCTAATAGTCAAATTTTCGAATAAAATAATGAATTTTCAAACAACAATATTAATTTTATACGGAAAAAGTTTAATTTTGAACAAAATAGAGGAGTTTTCAACCAAATAATTAAGGTTTGAACTGGAGAAGATAAATTTTCAACCAAACATGTAATAATTACTTTTTCAGTTAAAAGAATTAATTTACACTAAAAAAAATTTGAACAAAATACTTAAATTTAAAAAACAAGAATTTTAAACTACAATAATGAATCACCAACCAAAAAGATTAATTTCTAAGAAAGTATTTTCACTTTCTACTAAGTAGTTGAAGTCCCAACCAAAGCAGAGGAATTCTCAAATAAAATTTAATATTTGATATTTCAACCAAAAAATATTTTTATTTTAATTTAAAAACATTTGAATTCCACCAAAAAAGACGAATTTTCAACAAAACACTTTTAGTTTCAGTTTATTTATTTTTTTTGTACCTTGCGTCGTTTTCTCAAAAATTTAATTTTTTCATTGTTAATGTTATTTTTCACGATAGGAACAAAAACTATGAATCCTATACAAAAAAAAAATAAATAACAAATTTGTAGCTCTTTTTTGGGTAAACAAATTTTTTCTATTAATTTTTTCGTACATTCTGTCATTTGTCTAAAAATTCAATTTTTCTATTTTTTAATGCAGTTTTTGACGAACAAAACAAAAAATGACGCGTTTGACATTTTTTCACATCGTGCGTTGCTTGGCGTACTATTTTAAAAATTCATTTTTTCGAAAATCAAAAAATTTGATACAAAATTCAACAGATTAGAAAAAAATTCAAAGATTTGACGGAAGATTCATCAGTTTAGTTCAAAATTAATCTGTTTGGTTGGAAATTGAACTATACAAAAAAAAATTTATTTTCTCTTTTTAGAGAGAAAATGTAATTCCTTGGTTAAAAATTAAACTATTCTATTATTTTAGTTTGCATTTTGGCGAAAAAACGAGAAAAAGGTAAAAAGGGGGAAGTTTTTTGAAAACAGAGGGGGAAAGAATTCTTCAAAAAAGAAGGAAAAAGAAAAATAGGGAAAAAAGTGTAAAGTCTAAAATATGAAATTGCTTTTCAAACTTATTAAGTTATTATTGAACTGTACCTTTGCAAGGCAACTTACCTTTCGCAAAAGTAGCAAACTCTGTTCAAATTTATGACCAGGAAAGGTACCAAATTTTAACTAAGTTCGTATCGTTACTTCTACTGATCCTCTCCCCGTTTCCCTACCGTAGTTTTTGGCCCTCAAGCCTTATAAACTTGAAAGATTATTAGATTGTAGTTGATGGCCCTATTTTGTATCTTTGTTTTTTAAATTTTTGAACTCTTAGATTTTGGAACACGTAACAAGATACTCTGTTTTTTTTTGCTTTTGTTAGTCCCACCGGTTTAAGGTTACAAGGATTGATCCGTCGATAGGTAGGGTATATGAATATGTAGATATTTCCGGATGAGTAGTAGTAGAGGCGTATATAAGAATGAACCACCTTGGAACGAAGGATGGTTTAGAATCTGGAGAAACTTAAATATTTATTGGAATTTAAAAGTTTCGTCTCTCCAGAGTATTTAAGAGTTTGCCAAAGTAATAAGAGGAAGGCGACGACCGAGCCAATACTTAAGATGCGGGCTCGACTCACTATCCTCTTTCCTTCAGAAGAGATTTGCACGATGTGGTTGAGTTTTAAACTTGCTAATAGACCCCACACCTTTGTTCCATGAAACATGACCAATGAATCAAAGTCTGCAAAATTGCTTGTTCAATCTTCGCCATTTAACTTCTTCTTCAGGAAATACACAACTTATGGTATTTCGTAGGATTTGCAGAAAAAACTGTGGTTTCTATTGTCATCGAGTTTTGGTTCCAAGAAAGTTGCAATAAAAAGGAACCTCTTGTGCTGAAAATAAACTTATAAAGTGATAAATTGTTCCAAAGGAACCCAAAGTACGAGATCTGTCCGGAAAGTATCCGACCTTTTGGTGTACTTGAAGTTAGAGCTCATTCTGGTCAATGGCGATGATATATATGCTGGAAAGTACTCTTCTTTAGAAGTTATAACCTTCTTGCCGCGACCCTCCCACTTTCGGGAGTACTCCTTAAGGTCACTCTTCTAAATAGTCAACAGCTGCTTCGTCGCATTCTGCTTAATTTCCTCTACGTCTTAAAATCTTTTTCCTTTCAGAGGACAATTTAATTTGTGAAAAAGCCAGAAACCGCAGGGAGTCAGGTCAGGACTGTATGGCGGCTGCCAAAGTTGTGTAATGCCGTGATTCACCAGAAATTGCTGAATAAGTTGCGATAACACTTTTTTATGAGGAGCAATATTGAAAACGAGTTTTATAATTAGGTTTTTCACCAGCATCTTGCTATTTTTTAATTTAAAATTGCAAGATGTGTTATTGACATGGCGATGAAAATTTTGACCGCTGACAGAGTATCATCTATTCACGTGTCTTTATAGGCACAGTTTGTAGTTTGCTTTGGAGCTCGTATAATTTTATAATATTTTAGAAATAATCACTGTTTAAACAAAAGATGTTCTCTAATTACAAATTTGGATCATTGTTATAATGTTTAAAATATAGAATAAATACTTTAATTTTGTATGTTATCACTTCCCCACTTGTTCAACAATAGGGTCATCCACTAATTTTTTTATTTTTGAATATCAAAGTATATGCTCTAGAATTACTAATAATACCAGCATGATGAAAAAAACTTGTTTTCGATTTTATGTTTCAAAAAGAAAAATTTGTACACATTTAAAATTTCTATTTCTGTAGCGCTCATTCCGCCATCTTGATGTACGTCGCATGCCGTCAAACGCTTGTAGATAAGCCGGGCGATTCACGTTTTTTTTTCATAAAAATGCAAAAAAAAATAGTGCTAAGCATTGGTGTTTTGAGCCTCAATGCAAGAACACGTCCGTCAAAAATCCAGGAAAATTAGTTATATCTAGAACCAAAGGTGAGGAACGAAAAAAATGGTACAAAATTGTTCGGCGTGACATATGCCCTACATCTCTAACGTCAACAGTATTGTTGCGAAAATCATCTCAATGATAGGTAAATTTTTTTCATTTTGAATAAAAAAAAAAAGTTTTTTTTGGATAACATAAAACTCTAATTGACTCATTTTCAACGGTGTTATATATATGGGGTGCCAGCATGTATGTGAGCTATAACCTAGCAAAATAAAATGGTTTATTCACGCAACAAGTATTATAAAATGAAGTATTCATCAAAGTAATTATAAATATTATGAAAATTTCGTAGAAGTTTTAATAAAAGCATAAGAGTGTATAAATTACTAAAATAAATAATATGAATGAAACAGTGTTTTTTCCATACCGAGGCATTTCTATAAATGCCGGTTTTCCAAGTTTTCAGACCTGGCAACCCTAGCAATATTGCATATATGTGACGATTTTCCTGAAAGCAATTATTATTCCAAATTAATAAATTATTTAATGAAACTGAATTTTTCAAAGGGTTAACGTCATTTATCCCATTTACTTATTTTTTCGCGTTTTACCTGGAGTCTCAACAACCTTGGAATTAGAGCACTTTACAAAAAATCACTTATCATAAGTTATGTGAAAGTAAACAAAAAATATATTTTCTTCATATTTGACGGCGCGTCACGTCACACCATGTGTTTCATGTCATGAGGGCGCCACTTGTTTCATTATAAAAATTGACATTTCCGGTTGATATTTTGTCACTTTTTCTTCCTCATAGAGGAAGCTTTGTGAAGGTAAAATTTTCCAAAATTGTGAAATTCATTTAATTGAACCTTCCTGAATTGAAAAATGTCTAATACAATGTTCTAAGCAATTTTCCGGATGTGTGTGTGTGGATGTGACACTTTTTTGTGAACACGATAACTTGAAAGCGGTTGCAGATGAATTGATGAAATTTGGAGGGCTTATTTTTCCCACTAATATTTTGGAACTGACCAAAGGATTTCTAAAAATATTTGTTGCATTTTTTTTGCACTCAATAATATTTTAAAACTCGGTTTTTTATAGTAAAACTTTTTATTCACATAATTCAAAGTTGATGCAAGAATATAAAAGATTCCTTGGTTCGAGACGAATCGATTGACCTACAATATTAATACATTTCATTGAAGAGTAGGGAAGTTATTTTAATTTATATATTTTGAAAATCGGTTTTTTTTAATAGTAAAACTTTTTTCATTAACATAATTGAAACTTGATGCAAGAACAGAAAAGATGTGTTGATTCGGGAAGAATCGATTGACTCATAATATTAATAAATTTTATTCAAGAGTAAGGAAGCTATGCTAATGCATAATATTTGAAAATACGGGTTTTTATAGTAAAACTTTTTTCTTCAATATGATTTAAAGTTGATGCAAAAATATAAAAGATTCCTTGGTTCGAGACAAATTGATTGACGTACAATATAAATAAATTTATCAAAGATTAGGGAAGTTATGGTAATTTATATATTTTGAAAATCGGCTTTTTATAGTAAAACTTTTTTCTTCAATATAAATCAAAGTTGATGCAAGGATACAAAAGATTCCATGGTTCAAGATGAATCGATTGACCTACAATATTCATGCATTTTATTAAAGAGTAGCGAAGTTATGGTAATTTATATATTTTGAAATCGGTTTTTTATAGTAAAACTTTTTTCATTAACATAATTCAAAGTTGATGCAAGAACAGAAAAGATGAGTTGATTCGAGACGGATCGATTGAACTATAATATTGATACATTTTATTGAAGAGTAAGGCAGCTATGGTAATGGCATAATATTTGAAAATACGGTTTTTTATAATAAAACCTTTTTCTTCAATATAACTCAAAGTTGATGCAAGGATGTAAAAGATTCAATGGTACAAGAAGAATCGATTGACCTACAATATTCATACATTTTATTAAAGCGTAGGGAAGTTATGGTAATTTATATATTTTGAAAATCAGTTTTTTATAGTAAAAATTTTTTCTTCAATATAACTCAAAGTTGATGCAAGGATATAAAAGATTCCATGGTTCAAGACGAATCGATTGACCTACAATATTCATACAATTTATTAAAGAGTAGGAAAGTTATGGTAATTTATATATTTGGAAATCGGTTTTTTATAGTAAAACTTTTTTCATTATCATAATTCAAAGTTGATGCAAGAACAGAAAAGATGTGTTAATTCGGGACGAATCGTTTGACCTAAAATATCAATACATTTTATTGAAGAGTAAGGAAGCTATGGTAATGCATAATATTTGAAAATACGGGTTTTTATAGTAAAACTTTTTTTTTAAATATAATTCAAAGTTGATGCAGGGATCTAAAAGATTCCATGGTTCAAGAGGAATCGATTGACCTACAATATTCATACATTTTATTAAAGCGTAGGGAAGTAATGGTAATTTATATATTTTGAAAATCGGTTTTTTATAGTAAAAATTTTTTCATTAACATAATTCAAAGTTGATGCAAGAACAGAAAAGATGTGTTGATTCGAAACGGATCGATTGACCTATAATATTAATATATTTTATCAAAGTGTAGGGAAGTTATGGTAATTTATATATTTTGAAAATCGGTTTTTTCTAGTGAAACTTTTTTCATTAACATAGTTCAAAGTTGATGCAAGAACAGAAAAGATATTGATACGAGACGAATCGATTGACCTATAATAATAATACATTCTATTGAAGAGTAAGGCAGCTATAGTAATGCATGATATTTGAAAATACGGTTTTTTATAGTAAAACTTTTTTCTTCAAGATAATTCAAAGTTGATGCAAGTATATAAAAGATTCCTTGGTTCGAGACGAATTGATTGATCTACAATATTAATACATTTCATCAAAGAGTAGGGAAGTTATGGTAATTTATATATTTTTAAATTCGATTTTTATACTAAAAATATTCTCATTCTCATAATTTAAAGTTGATGCGAGAATAGAAAAGTTGTGTTGATTCAAGACGAATCGATTGACCCATAGCATTGATATATTTTATTGAAGAGTAAGGAAGCTATGGTAATGCATAATATTTGAAAACACGATTTTTATGGTAAAATTTTTTTCACTAACATAACTCTATTAATACACTTTATTGAAGATTAAGGAAGTTATGCTCATTTATAATATTTGAATCATCTGTTTCTAGCAGAAAAACTTTTTTCAACGATATAATTCAAAGTTGACGCATGAATAGAACAGATTTTTTGATCATAAATTTTCAAATAGAATAATTCTGTCAATTTCTGTAAAAAAATCATAAAACTAGGAAAGGGATAGGGTGCGACAGAACTTTTCTCTTTTCTTTTTCAGCTCGAAAAATTATCATTCCGAATACGAAAATTGATTTGTCTGATTTATCTTTGTATTTTAAAAATTGTTTGTTATTTTGTAAATTTGTATTTTCGGTAAATTTCTATTTTTAAATTGATCAAAATGAAAACTTTGGTTTGTCTATTGTTGAAAAAAATAACTAATGCTTCATCTATGAGGAAGCAAATACATTTGCTGACGGGAAGCAAAGTACTCGTGAAATGAGCACCATATAATTATAAATACAAACAAAGTCAAAACACTCAAGATCGAATTCACAGCTAGTTTAATAAATTATTATAAATGAATAAATAGACAAAATTAGGTTTTAATTTCAAATTTAAATTCTTTGGGAGTCAAAGTCTATAAAAAGCTTAATTATAAGGCAAAAAAATTATTATGTAGAAACCAAGCTTCATATAAAATAAGGTATTTTTTACAACAGAATTTTTTGTCGTGATTTGCGAGCAGAAAAAATGAGCTCCTGTTCTTGATATTCCTTTCTTTTTTGTCTTCTTATTGGAAAATCATTTCGTCCTCATGAGCTGCAATGTATATGCGATATTCCACCAATTTCCAATATATCGTGCCGTTTCGTCCCCCTTTTATCCTCTTGCTCATAGTCAACCTCTTCTAGTTTCGCCAACAAACTTGGTGACTCGTTTCCTATCCTCGGGCCATAAAAAAGAACCTGAAAGCGGAACAGATTTTAAATTTTACTTTATTTTCATATTTAGTATTGTAATTTTGAAGTATCAAATATAGAACTAAAGTTTGGTACAGTTTCCATTAATGAAATTTGAGAGAGATTAATTGGCACACTGATTGGCCACTTCAGATATTTTTCCAGTTTACCAATTTGTTAAAAACACTATAGGCATCGACCAAAATTTTAAAATACACAGATGGATACAAAAATTACCATAGTTATTTAGACGTTGAAAGTAGAAGAAAATTTATATTTGGGAGAAAATTTATATTTAAAAAAGTTAACAATAATGCCAAAAGACATAATGATTGGCCACAAGCTTATAGAAGTTACTGATTTTGAAAACACAGGGATTAGCTTCTAAATTGTATAATCATTGGCCGGAGATAAAAAAAATTCCTAAGATAATGTGACAAACAATTAAATTCATAGCCTATATAAAGTTTAAACAATTTTTAATACATTTTTTCAGAGATATTTGTCATTTGCTTTTCCGATATTGTGGCCAATCATTATGTTTCATTTTTATTTAAGATCACAATGATTGGCCACCCATTTATCGATATACGAATATTTTAAGCTGAGAATAAACTGGACTTTCAAATTGTTTTTTTCTTCTTCTAACTAACACTATTATTTCAAACAACGAATAGTTTTCAAAATAGTTCAAAATAAACTCGAGATTAATTTTTTTAACGAAATATGCAAATTTTCTACCAAATACTCAAAATTTCCAATAAATAGTTTAATTTAGAACCAATTATTTGGTTCAATTTACAACCAAATATTTAGGTTCTCAACAAAAAAGTTAATTTCAAACAAAATAGTTTTATTTTCTACCAAACTGTTAAATTTTCAAGTCAAATAGACGAATTTTCTACAGAACAGTTGAATTCTCCACCCAAAAAATATGAAATTTCAGCAAAAAAGTTAATTTCCAGGAAAATAGTTGAATTTTTAACTAAACTGATGAATGTGAAACTAAAAAGATGAATTCTGTACAAAGTAGTTCTACTTTAAACTATGTAGTTAATTTTTTATTCAAAAAGGTGAGTTTTCAACAAAATAGTTGAATTATTTACCAATAAAGATTATTTTTCAACAAAATAGTTGAATTTTCAACTAGGAATGATCAATTTTCAATTAAAAATATCAAGTTCCCAAAGTCAAATAGTTACATTTGCAGTTTAAAAAAATGTTCAACAACAACAACAATTTTTCTCAAAATAGTTATATTTTAAGCTAAAGTGATGAATTTACAACTAAAACAACAAATCATCAAGGACAAAAATGAATCTTCAACAGAAAAATTCAACTATCAAATAATTAATTGAATTTTTAGCCAAAAAGATGATTTTTTTAAGGAAGAAGATTAATTTTCTACCAAAGAAAGAAAAATCTTTAAAAACATTATACATTAATTCTTCAACTAAAAAGTTGGATTTTTGACTAAAAATTATTAATTTTCGAACATCACTTAGGGTAGGAAAGTCATCTTTTTGGCTGAGAATATTCTTTTTTGTTGAAAGTTCAACTTGCTTCGAAAAAATTCGTACTCTTGCGTTAAAAATTTATATCGTTTGGTACAAAATCAAACAAAGTGTCGGTAAGCCTTTTCGAGTATTTCCAAAGAAGAGTCAGGACTAGTCTCAGTTTCTTTTTTTTATTTATACTGAATTTATATAGTATTAGGGGTTAAATTTTCAGTAAAAAAATTATTTTCAACCAAAAAAGGAACAAATTTTCAACAAAAGAGTTACATTTCTAACGAAGCGGTGAATTCTCAACTTAAATGATTAATTCTTAGCAAAAACCAAGAAGGAATTTTTAATAAAATAGTTCCATTTTTAACGGAAAAGATGAATTTTCAACTAAAATGATAAATCTTCAATAACAACAATCCATGTTCAACGAAATAGTTGGTTAACCAAAAAAGAGAAATTTTGGACAAAAAATGGAATAATTAAATCTTCAATAAAAAAAATTATTTTCAGCAAGAAATGTAAGATTTTACATTTCTATTAGAAATTTTTCCAACCTGTATAAGAAACAGATTAGATTCAACCGAAAAAGACGAATTTTCAAGCAAATAGGTGAACTTTGAACCCAAAAAGATGAAATTTCTAGGAAAAGAGTTGAATGTTCAAACAAGAAAGTTTTTTCAGTCCAAGAAAAATGAATTTTCAAGTAAATTGTGAAATTTTCTACAAACCAGTTGAATTTTTGAAACAAAAATATGAATTTCCAATTAAAATAGTTTAATTTTCAACCTCAAAAGACGAATTTTCAACAAAACTGTTGAATTTTCAACCAAAGAGATAACTTTTCAATGAAATTGTTATCGAAATAATTAAATTGGCTTGCAGTTTTACACTAAAAAGATAAAATTCGGTACCTAAAGAGATGAATTTTCAATAAAAGAGTTGAATTTTCAACTAAGAAAGATTTTTCAGTCAAGAAAGAAAAAAAATTCAAACAAGTTGATTTTTCAACAAAAAAGGTAATTTTCAACAAAATAGGTGAATGTTAACTAAAAAAGACGAATTTTTAACAAAAATTTGAATTTTACACTAAGAAGGATGACTTCGTTACAAAATTGATGCATTTTCATCTGAATAATTAAATTTTTAGGCAAATAATAAAATTGTTACACAAAGAAGATGAATTCTCAGCAAAATATATAGTCGTGGATTATTATTGAACTAAAAAGAATTAGGTTAACAAAAAATAGTTAAATTTTCTTGTTGTGCTCTATTAATTTATTTCGCATTTAAATTGAAAGACGAGTAAAAGGGAAAAAAGTCGAATCGGGAAAAGGAGGCGAATAGGGGAATGACTGTGAAGCCTGCGATAAATAAATATTTTTTAAATGATCAGTGAAGAATATTTCTAATACTTTGCAAATATAAGTAAGAAAACATACAATTTTGCTTAGAAAATAAAGTTAATTTTCCCTTCCAAATTTTTCTCACTTCCCTCACTCCCTCTGAAGCACCTACTTCCCCTCCCTTTATTTTTCCTTACTTCACCTGCTCCACCCCTTCTCAGTTCCTGTCTCTTCCCATACTTTTCCTTCCATGATTTCCCCTAACTTCTCTTACTCCTTTTTCCCTCATTTCTCCTAACTGCCCCTGCTCTTTTGTCCTGCGCACTGCTCATACTCCACCCCCCTGATTTCTTCTTATTTTCCCTGCTTTCACGTCACCCATTTCCCTTCACTCCCCCTACTTTCCCTCTCCTTATTTTCCATCACTTTCCCTATTTTCCTTTCTCTCGTTCTCCCCGCTCTTTCTCCCTAATTCCCGCTCACTTTCCTCACTTGCGCTACAGCGCCTACTTCCCCTTCTTTTATTTGCCCTCACTTGACCTGTTCCCACTTTTCATTTCCTATCAGTTCTCGTACTTTCCATCCACTGATTTCCCCTCACTTCTCCCACTTTCCCTTCAATCATTCATCTTCACTGTCCCTGGTTCCCCTTTACACATTTCTCCTCAATTCACCTACTCCACCCTCCTTTAATTCCATTCAATTCTCCTCACTACCTCTACTTTCCCTCTGCCAAAGTTAACCCACACTTCGCCTACTTTTCCTCCCCCATGTTTTCCCCCAAAATTCCCGACTTCCTCTCGGCTCATTTTCCTTAGCTTCCTCCACTTTTCCTAGCTCATTTTCTCTACTTACCCTTCCCTACTTACCCTCCCCTACTTACCCTACCCTCGTTTCCCACCAATTCCCTTACTTTACCTCCGCTAACTCCACTTCACTTCTCCTACTTCCCCTCTACTCATTTTCTCTCACCTCTCCTACTTTCCCTTCCCTGCTTTTCCCTCACTTTCCCTTCCCTGATTTTCCCTCACTTTCCCTATTTTCCCCATTCTCGGTTCATCTGCTCCCCATCTTCTTATTTCCCACCACTTCCTGTACTTTCCCTTCGCTATTCCACCGCACTCCTCCTACTACCCTTCTACTAATTTCTTTTCACTGTCCATACTTCCCCACCCTTATTTCTCCTCATTCCCCCTGCTTCCTCATCCCACATGTCCAGTGTCTAAATGGTTGAACGTAGAATTTATTTGAATTGTTCAAATGTTTAACCGGTAAAGCGTGGAGCACCAGACAGGACCCTAACCACCGGACTACTTGTTCTCGACAAAATGCTAAAAGTATTTTCAACATGTGATATTTTTGGCCTGACAGTGAGTTGAAGGCTTTGCCAATAATCCATATCAGTTTGTCATTTCGTGGCTTGGACACATTTGGCTTTGAAGAGCGACCGCGAGAGTTTATGTGAGCAAATTTACGTTTTGCTTTTCTGCTAAGTCGTAACTGTCTTCTTTGAAATTCGGCAAGGAATGGTCGGAAGTCAAGTTGTCTGCACCAACTCACTGACAAATTGACAGATTTATTCCTGTTGTTATATTTTCAAATCTAAGAAAGTGACAAGAGAAAAATGTTTAAAATTTATTTTACTGAAGAATTTTGAGTCGATCATTGACGGGTATACCATGAAGTTGAAAAATAATAGTTGGACTATTTTTCCAATAATATTGTTAACCTGAAAAGTTTTGGATTTTTTTTCATATTAATTGCATATCTTAGATGAAAATTAATTTGAAATTTAAAATTTCCATCATAATACAATTTTTAAATTAAAATATAAAACTGATAATAATACAAAATTTTTATATTTCACAGCATCTTTTATCCAAAGTAATAGAAAAACAAGGACAATATTGTTAATAATGGATAAATATTGAGATCTCAACTTCAGAATTAATATATGTTTTATAATACATAGACAATCAAGCCGGCTGTTTCATTTTTCGTTACAAAAAAACAATTTTCGGTGTAAAACATTAGCTTAACCTAAAATTGTAAAAAAATCAAAAACCTTCAGAATCTCATGTTTTTTTTTTAAGCCGATTTCCTCTGAAAATTGTTAAATATAACATAAGTGTTCAAAAATTGCACATCTTGTTCAAACTCAATGATTTTTATTTTAAAATACTATTTTTTGTTGTAAACCGCTGACATAACCTAAAATTATTTAAAGTTGCAAATCTTTTTTGAAATACGATTTTTGTCTTTGTGTTAATAATACCATTTTATGACGAAAACACTAGCACAATCCAGAATTTTTAAAATATATTAAATCTTGTTCAAATGATAAGGATTTTTATTTTAAAATACTAATTTTTTGTGTAAAAGGCTAACGCAACCTACAATTTTTTAAAATGGTGAACCTTTAAAATCTGATTATTTTTGTTTCATATCCCGATTTCATTTAAAAAAAACTTTAACATAACTTCAAACTATTTAAAAATTGTGAATCTTGTGCATACTGTAATGATTTTTGTGTAAAATATCTTTTTTGTGTAAAATGCTAATGTAACATAAAAGTGTTCAAATAGTGTAAATTATCTTTGAAATATAATAATTTTTTATAAGCAGTATAAAAATGAAAAAAGCAGTAACATAAAAAATGGTTTACGATTATAAAACCTCTTTTAAACCTCATTCTTGTTGTTCAATTTGACCGATTTCCTGTAAAAAATAATGACATAACCTAAAATTGTTCCTTAATTACAATTCTTCTTTGAAATCTATGCCAAAAAAACACAAACGTAATAAAAAATTGTGCAAAGATTCAAAATCGTGTTCAAATTATAATCATTTTTCTTTAAAAATACTCATTTTCGACGTAAAACGCCAACGTAACTTAGAATTGTTACAAAATCATGAATCTGGTTTACAATGTAATTCTTTTTGAATAAAAATGTCAATTTCCGACCAAAAACACTAACCCGATCCGAAATTGTTCAAGCTTGAAAATCTCATTATTGAAAACAAAAATTATTGGATTTTAATCTATAATTATTTTTGTTTGAAAATAAGAATTTCAGGTGAAACATGCTAACATAACCTCAAATTCTTGAAAAATTTTAACTATTCTTTCAAATATAATAATTTTTTATTGAAAATAGCACAAATTTCTAACAAAAAAAGCTAATATAACATGAAAATTTCCAGAATTAAAAATCTTATTTGAAATCTAATAATCTCAGTCTAAAATAAATGATTTCTTGTGCCAGAAATAAGAAACTTATATTTGTTTTGAAATCTAATGATTTTTATTTAAAACTGGCAATTTTTAGTAGAAAACGCAAACAAAACCGAAAAACAAGAATGGTTGAAAAATTTTTAATCATTGAAATTTAATGATTCGTTATTAAAAATACCCAGTTCCAATGTAAAACGTTAATCTTATCTAAAACTTTTGAACACTAGGAATCTTGAAGATTGTTTTTGTTTAAAAATACTAATTCCCAGTTGAAAAAAAAATAACAAAACCTAAAATTTGTAGGAATTTTAAGTGTTCTTCGAAACTGTATGATTTTCTATCAAAATTCTTTTCAACTAATTTCAAGCGAAAATCACTAACATAAAACATGTAAAATATTTTCAATCATTTATTACAAACTTTGAAAATTTTAATTGAACCGCGCAAGAGTATCTACTAAAGCAAATGTTTCTCAATCTGCATAATGTTTTTAGGGATTTTTTTTTATCAAAAGGGATTATTTCTAGATTCAATTTTCGAACCGAACAGGTTTTCAACAACCATGATTCAGAGATTTCCGAGACATATCATTACACAAATTTCATCGAAAACTAAAGACGTATCAATCATTTCATCCCTTCAAACTGGATGTTGTGGAACAAAAAATAATTTCTAAATTTTGATAGAATAAATCAATAAAAATATATTTTAAAAAGTAAACAACGACTATTATGATAAAAGTTTCAAATTCAGTTCTATGAATCGAAGAAAGTTCCAGGAAAAACACGATTTACTTAAGAATCTGTGAGAGAGAAAAGATCCTAAAGTCTATGAATTTTTTAAAGCTTCAATATTGATATTCAGATTCTACTTTTAAAAAATTTTACCAATCAGTAAGAAAGTTTAAGGAAAAAATATGAAAACGTGCTTAGATTGAATGGAACGAGGAGTTTTTCAATAACTCAGCATCCACCTCCTGGTGTAACTGAAAAGTTCGTGTTTTAGCATCGAAAAACTTTCCTCGTAAAGACGTTTCAAGGTGCATTTAAGTTGTGGCAAATTTTTCCCGTTTCACCAAGAGCTTTTGAACCTATTTCTGAACTTGTTTCAGAATTTTTTTCCTAGGGTGGTCTAAAAAAATGCTTTCTTTAAAAAGTAAAATGACTTCGTTTTTTTTTTCAAAATATCAATCGGATGATTCTAAATTCTGCCTTGAAAATCTTCAATTTAAAAACTAAATAAAGTCGAAAAATCATATTCACCTAACATTTTTTTTATTTGGAGAAAAAATAATTTAAGAATAATTAGACTCATCTTTTAGGACATTTATTAGATTTCTGAAAGAAAAGGAAAACTAATTTTTTACTTGAGTTTTGGACCTCTGTAGGCAATTCAAAGAACAACGAATTAAATTATTGAATTGTTTGAATGCAAATAAGACTAGCCTAAAAAATCTTAATTCTTTCACATTTTTACTAAAAGAGTCACATTTTTCGCCTTTCACAGGTCGCAAATAATCCGTAAATTTTTCTGTTGCTCAACAAGTGTTCTGCAAATTTTATCTCAATCAATAAAACCGTTTTCTAATTATTATCGTTATAATTGACAAAAAATTATTTTTCTAGCGCCAAAAGCTGTTTTACTTTAAACAAGCTTATCATATCTAAAAATTTCCAAAGCACAAGATATTTTTCAGATTTTTATCTACAACTTTTGTTGACCTGTAGGTATCATAAACTGAATTGTTGCGACAAGAAAAACGACTGAAAATCAGAGTGATATAATTTTTGTATTCAAATAATTTACCTGATTATAATATATGTGTTGAACAAATGTCAAAAATATTTTCTATTTATATATTCACCATAAAGTTTTCACCACAATGTATAGAAAAATCCATTTTTTATTCTAAAAAATCGAGTGTACCAGTTTTTCTTTGAAACGAAGTATGATATGAAAATAAGTGAAAAGAGGAAAATTGTCCTTCAGAAAAATTTCTACATAAAATGGCCTTTTTTTCTTCAATCTAACTTTATTCTTTTTAAATTGATTTTCTGATTTTAAGAGGTCAAGATTGGGTTTTCACAGCTTTATATGAGAGAATAAAGATAAGAATATATCAATTTTGATTGAAGTTATACTAGGATCCTTTTATATTCTTAAAAAATCTTATCAGTTATATCTATCTTCTGCGATTTTTAAAAATCAGTAAATACTTTTGTAATCATAGAGAGACACAAACAATACGATTTTCAAAAAGAAATGAATATTCTGAGATTATTTAAATTGAACTTTGTTATAATTGTTTTGTCTTATAAAACTGTGAAAACCCCATTTTTTACATCTCTAAATCGAGAAATCAAGCTTATGAAGAAATGAAGTGAGATTAAGGTACATATAGTAAAGATGTATTTTGGTAGATTTTTTTCAAGGAGAAATTTTGCTCGTTTGACGTTTTTCATATGAATTTTTTTGAATTTACAATGGTGATGATTAAAGAACGGTTTCATAAGTTAAAAAAACTTTACACACTTTTTGCTAATTGTAAATGACGAAAAGTGTCAATTTTTTAGTAAAAATATAGAAAATTACGGTTTCTTGGGCTCATTTCCTTTATGCTTAAATTTTTTTTTTGAAATTTTAATCATTTTTTCAGTAGATTACGAATAGAAAACAATGCTCATTCAATTGCCTATAGACATCAAAAGGTGAAATACAACATTTTTCAAATTTTTTTCTTATAACTCGCATAGAAGTCCTGAATGATTGTCCTAATAATTTTCGACTCATTCTTTGCTACAAAAAAAGAAATTAATTTAAAAATCTAATGCTCAACTCCTATGCAATTTTAAACATACAAGAGAAACCTATACCCTTCGGAATTTTATTTGGATTCATACTTTTTCTAGTAAAAGATGATTACAAAGCTACTAATATGCTAAAGTAATAAGACGCTTTTTCAGCCATTCACGAAAAAACGGCTCAAAAATCCCCATGTACATTACATACACCGCGATTCTAGTTTTTCTATTCCTGGTTAGATTAGGCGGTAGCGTTCTAATTTAACTCGCAAGTCTGGGCTCGATCCCTGCTGCCAATTTTTTTTATTAACATTTTTTCATTGCAATTGATTGCCTAATAAATTTATTTATATGAGGCTGAAATGTTTATTTTTAACCATATTTTCATATAAAAATATTGCTTATGCATTTTTTTTTTTAATCAGGCATTACTTTAATTTCAAAATATAAATATTGAAATAATAATAAAAAGTGTTTTTCATTTATATTCTGCTTTTATATTATTTTTTGCTTCCTCATAGACGAAGCTTTGTAATGGTAACAATTTATAAAATTTTTTAAATAATTTAATTAAACCTTCCTTAGTTTAAAAATGTCTACTACAATGTTCTAAGCAGTTGTCCGGATGAAAGGATGAAAGGATTTCTAAAAATATTCATTGCATTTTTTTTAGCACTCAATAATATTTTAAAAATCGGTTTTTTATAGTAAAACTTTTTTTATTCGCATAATTCAAAGTTTATGCACGAATATAAAAGATTCCTTGGTTCAAGAAGAATCGATTGACCTATAATATTAATACATTTTATCAAAGATTAGGGAGGTTATGGTAATTTATATATTTTGAAAATCGTTTTTTTATAGTAAAACTTTTTTTCATTAACATAATTCAAAGTTGATGGAGTAACATAAAAGATTTCTTGGTTTGAGACGAATCGATAGACCTATAATATTAATACATTTTATTAAAGAGTAGGGAAGTTATGGTAATTTATATATTTTGAAAATCGTTTTTTTAGAGTAAAACTTTTTTTCATTGACATAATTCGAAGTTGTTGCAAGAACAGAAAAAATGTGTTGATTCGAGAAGAATCGATTGTCCTTTAATATTAATACATTTTATTGAAGAGTAAGGAAGCTATGGTAATGCATAATATTTGAAAATACGGTTTTTTATATTAAAACTTTTTTCTTTAACATACTTCAAAGTTGATGCAAGAACATAAAAGATTCCTTGGTTCGAGACGAATCGATTGCCCTACAATATTATTACATTTTATGGAAGAGTAGGGAAGTTATGGTAATTTATATATCTTGAAAATCGGTTTTTTATAGTAAAACTTTTTTCATTAACATAATTCAAAGTTGATGCAAGAAGAGAAAAGATGTGTTGATTTGAGACGAATCGATTGACCTCTAATATTAATTCATTTTATCGAAGAGTACGAAAGCTATGGTAATGCATAATATTTGAAAACACGGTTATTTATAGCAAAACGTTTTTCTTCAACATAATTCAAAGTTGATGCAAGGACAGAAAAGATGTGTTGATTCGAGACGAATCGATTGACCTCTAATATTAATACATGTTATTGAAGAGTAAGAAAGCTATGGTAATCCATAATAGTTGAAAACACGATTTTTTATAGTAAAACTTTTTTCACTAACATAATGCAAAATTGATGCAAGGATGAAAAAGATTCCTTGATTCGAGACGCACTGATTGACCTAGAATGTTATTACATTTAATTAAAGAGTAGGGAAATTATGGTAATTTATATATTTTGAAAATCGCTTTTTCATAGTAAAACTTTTTTTCATTAACATAATTCAAATTTGATGCAAGAACATAAAAGATTCCTTGGTTTGAGATCAGTCGGTTGAACTACAATCTTAATACATTTTATTAAAGAGTAGGGAAGTTATGGTAATTTATATATTTTGAAAATCGTTTTTTCATAGTAAAACTTTTTTTCATTACCATAATTAGAAGTCGATGCAAGAACAGAAAAAATGTGTTGATTTGAGACGAATTGATTGACCTCTAATATTAATACATTTTATTGAAGTGTAAGGAAGCTATGGTCATGCATAATATTTGAAAACGCAGTTATTTATAGTAAAACTTTTGTGTTCAACATAATTCAAAGTTGATGCAAGAACATAAAAGATTCCTTGGTTCGAGACGAACCGATTGACCTACAATATTAATACATTTTATTAAAGAGTAGGGAAGTTATGGTAATTTATATATTTTGAAAATCGTTTTTTCATCGTAAAACTTTTTTTCATTAACATAATTCAAAGTTGATGCAAGAACATAAAAGATTTCTTGGCTTGAGATGAATCGATTGACCTACAATATTAATACATTTTATTAATGAGTAGGGAAGTTATGGTAATTTATATATTTTGAAAATTGTTTTTTCATAGTAAAACTTTTTTTCATTACCATAATTAGAAGTCGATGCAAGAACAGAAAAAATGTGATGATTTGAGACGAATTGATTGACCTCTAATATTAATACATTTTACTGAAGTGTAAGGAAGCTATGGTCATGCATAATATTTGAAAACACGGTTATTTATAGTAAAACTTTTGTCTTCAACATAATTCAAAGTTGATGCAAGAACATAAAAGATTCCTTGGTTCGAGACGAACTGATTGACCTAGAATATTATTACATTTAATTAAAGAGTAGGGAAATTTTGTTAATTTATATATTTTGAAAATCGTTTTTTATAGCAAAACTTTTTTTCATTAACATAATTCAAAGTTGATGCAAGAACATAAAATATTCCTTGGTTAGAGACGAATCGATTGACCCACAATATTAATACATTTTATCAAAGAGTAGGGAAGTTATGGTAATTTATATATTTTGAAAATCGGTTTTTCATAGTAAAACTTTTTTTCATTAACATAATTCAAAGTTGATGCAAGAACAGAAAATATGTGTTGATTTGAGACGAATCGATTGAGCTCTAATATTAATACATTTTTTGAAGATTACGAAAGCTATGATATTGCATAATATTTAAAAACACGGTTATTTATAGTAAAACTTTTTTCACTAACGTAATTCAAAATTGATGCAAGAACGGCAGAGATTCCTTGACTCGAGGCAAATCGATTGATCTAGGGCCGGTTCCACCAACCTCGATTAAAAAGTTAATCCTCCGTTAAACCTAGTTACGCGTTCCACCACTTTTTAGCGGCCGGTTAACTCGCGTTAACCACAGTTAAGTCTAACCGGTCAAAATTGATCGGTTAAGGCGACTTAATCATCCTCTAACCTAAAAACTGCAGTGTCGTTGTGAAATATGGAGTTTTTGGAAGAAGTTCTGAGATCGTCTGATGACGAAGTCGAAGAAGATTTTTTTGAATTTATATGTAATATATTATTATATAACGAACAAAACATCCACCAACATTCACTTTTTTTAGGTTAGTGTAGACACGAGCGTGGCGTGAACCTTACCTGGATTTGGCGCGCACGGACATATTGCTTTGCTTTCCACTCGACCGACGGGTAGCCAATCACACGAATGATTTAAAGTAAAATAGGAGTTACTTCGAAACGACTATCTGGTTAGCTAACCGCGCCCACGAAAAATGTGGTGGAACGCACAACAGAATAATCCAAGCTTAACTATGGCGTTAACTTTAACCCGCCGTCAGTTAACCACTGATTTAACCGAGTTTGGTGGAACCGGCCCCTAGAATATTAATACACTTTATTGAAATATAGAAAAAAATAGAAAAACTTTTTTCATCGACATAATTCAAAGTTGACGCATGAATAGAAAAGACTTTTTGATCATAAATTTTCAAATAGAATAATTCTGACAATTTTTTAAAAGAAATCATAAAGCCGGGAAAGGGATAGAATGCGACAGAACTTTTCCCTTCCCTTTTCCAACTCGGAAAATTATCATTTCGAATACAAAATTTGATTTATCTGATTTGTCTTTGTATTTAAAAAAAATCTTGCATCATTTTGTAATTTGCATTTTTTTTTTGTAAATTTATATTTTTAAATTGATCAAAATGAAGACTTTGGTTGGTCTATTATTGAAAAAGATAACTAATGCTTCCTCTATGAGGAAGCAAATACATTTTCTAACGGGAAGCAAAGTGCTTGTGAAATGAGCACCATATAATTATGAATACAAACAAAGTGGAAACACTCGAAATCGAATTCACGGCTATCTTTCTTATGAATTAATTTTTCTAACTGAAAAAGTAACAATTTCATTTTTTGTTTAAAAATTGAATTTTGATTTAAAAAATGTTCTATTCTAGCTTGAAATTCAACTATTTGGCTAAATGTTGAACTCCTTTGTTAGAAATTCATTTCATTGTTCTTGAAAATTCATCTTTTTTGGCTCAAAATGCATCTTTTTTGGTTGAATGAAATTCAACTACTTGGTTGAAAGTTGCAATACTTCGCGAAAAATGCCATTTTTTTGTGAAAATTTATAATTTCAGTTAAAAATGCAACTTTTAGACTGTACATTAAATTTGTTGCCAATATTTCAATTTCAGATTTAAAATTGAACTGATACTTGCAGAAAATTAATGTTTTAATTTTGCCATGTTTGAACGTATATGACAGTAGTTGTCGAGACCGACAAGTTCCGCATTTTTAATTTTCAAATTAGTTATTACAAAACTCCAAGTTTTTTCGGCTGTAGAATTTTAATCTTTGGCATATGTCAAGTGTTTAGTCCCAACCTATCAACCTGTTTATTGATTTATAATATTAATACACTTTATTGAAGATTAAGGGAGTTATACTCATTTATAATATTTAAATCATGTATTTCAAATAGAAAAACTTTTTTCATCGACATAATTCAAAGTTGACGCATGAATAGAACTTCTAGAATTGCCTTCCCTTTCCCAACATGAAAAATTATCACTTCAAATACAAAATTTGATTTGTCTGATTTGTCTTTGTATTAAAAAAAAAAACTTGTATGATTTTGTAATTTTGTATTTTTTGTAAAAATATATTTTTTATAAATTAATCAAAATTAAGACTTTGGTTTTTTCTATTATTGAAAGGAATAAGTTACTAATGCTTCCTCTATGAGGAAGCAAATACATTAGCTAACGGGAAGCAAAGCACTCGTGAAATGAGCACCATATAATTATAAATACGAACAATGTGGAAACGCTCGAGATCGAATTCACAGCTAGTTTATTTCTTCATATCTGAATATTTATTTTATTGTTATTATATTATTTTCATCTCATCTGACAAGAATAATAAACGAAACCTAAATGTTTAATTGAATGAAGAAAAATTATAATTTTTATTTAAAAAATGTTTTGAGATTATGAGAGATAGAGGTCAAAAGACCAATCTTTTTATATGAAAAAACTTTAACGGAGGAGAAGTGGGGGAGAGGTATGAGGAAAGTGGAGTAAGTAGGGGATAGTGAGTGTGTAGTAGGAGAAATGTCGAAAAGGGATTGGTTAGGAAGTGAAGAGAGAAGTAAGGGGTGGATAAGTAGTAAAAGTGATGGGAAATATGGGAGGAGAGCGGAAGTAGGAAAAAGTATAAGAAGTGGACATTTGAAAGACTTAATTAACGTACTAATTAAAATGACCTATTACTGGGAGTAGTCAAAATTGAGTATTTAAATTATATTTCAAAAAATCTAAAAGTGTTTACACTTTAAAAAAAAGAGCCTTTTTGTATAACCCTGGTGCACATGTTTCTACATCTGAAGAATTGAAAGATGCATGTGGTAATGGAGAAATCCGATGTTTAACCTGTATCCAACGACTAACCCATCGACACGCTATCTGCTTGGGGCGAACTTTGAGGCACTCAGGGTGAATTTCCAAGACTTTCCTGTACGGTAAAGGCAGGTCGTGAGCACCCTCCTCTACCTTCATTTTATTCTAGCCGACAGGTGTCGGTAAGGGACGCGTGTTCAAGATTTTATGCACGAAGCGAATAACGGTTAGTAGTTTCTCGTGTTAGATACCCCGTGGCATAATTTTCGATTCAACGTAATTTTATTCTCTAAAAAACTCAGAGTTCATCTTGAATCAATTTCAATTAAGAAAATCATCAGTCACCTTATCTTCATCTCGTAATATTTTATACAAAATCAGCTGGTGTTAAAAGGCAAACGAATTTCTTTTTCCTCGTACATCCCCTCTTACAAATTCATAACCTGAACTTTCTTACATTGTTTGATCATTAAAATTATACCATTAAGCAAGTCATTAAAAATATTTATCTGCATTCTTCAACGATCATGCTATCCAAAGTTTCAATACTCCTAATTTTAAATTTGAAAAAGGGTTAAAGGTAAAATGAAAATTCGAAAGATTCTGGATTTTGATTAGAATACATAATTCTCCTTCTTTAGGCTGGAGAATATTTTCAACTTTATAATATTGCAGTTTCCAAAACATTCTTTTCATGTAAAATTTCGTGCTTCAATAAGAAAACTGTTCTTTTGAATTAAAAAATAATTTTTCGTCATAATTGAGCAGTTTGTTGCAGTGAGAGCCTACTTGTGTTTTCTGAAATTACTTTTTTTCATTTGTTTGCACTAAAAACGGAATTATAAAAGGAAAAAGTCACATTGAGAAAACATATTTTGATGATGACAATAAGAACTTGAAGAAAATAAGACTGAAAGAAAAGCTTCCTGTTCAAAGAAAAATTTTAACGTTTTCAACAAGTTTTAACCAAAAAACAAAACAGTAACACAGGAAATTTTATATTTTATTGCACATGAATTTCATTTATAATTTATGATTTATTTACACATTTATAATTTAATGCATATGCACATCCACATGCTAAAACCTACAATTTCAGCCATCTTCGAAGACCATCGAACTAAAAGAAAAGATTCCAGCATGGTGGTCTAAAAATTTTAATCTCATCGTTTTTCTCATTTTTAAAACTTTGATAACAAAAAAACATCAATGTGCTATAGAAAATTTAATTTTTCATTTCAAATATACATATCAAGATCCTTAATTTTAGACATTCCCGAAAAAATCGGACTGATAGAAAAGCTTTCAGCATTTGGTGGTGTAAAAACGCAAAGTCTTCATTTTCATTATTTTTCAACCTTGGTTCACAAAAAAGCAATACCATTGCATATTAGATTTTATTTTTCAATAAACATCTACACACAAGTGTTCGAAAGAAAAGAAATTTGTCCATTTTTCGAATTTTTCATCTACTGTTAAAAAAAGCATTACTATGACATAGAAAATTCAATTTTCCAATGAAAATCTTAATTCTCAGACCTTTAATTTGAAGTATTCTCGAGATAATCGGACTAATGAAAAAGGTTCCAGCATATAGTAGTCTAAAAATTGAAATTTCTTAATTTTTCTTACTTTTTCAACCTCTGGTAACAAAAAAGGAATACCATGACATAGACAAAACTTCATGCTTTAATAAACATGTAGACGCTAAGACCTTTTATTTCGGCCATTTTCGAAGACAATCGAATAAAAAGAAAAGATTCCAGCATAGTGATCTGCAACAACAGAATTTCCTAATTTTTCTAATTTCTTATCTACTGATAATAAAAAAAAGGAATACCAAGACACAGGAAATTTTATTTTTCAGTGAACACCTACATGTTAAAACTTTCAATTTGAACTATCTCCGAAAAAATCGGACCTCTGATTACGAAAAAAGAATAATATGACATTTTAAATTTTATTTTTTAATGGATATCTACACACCAATACCTTCAATTTCTGCTATCCTCGAAAAATATCAAACTAAAAGTAAAGTTTCGAGCATAGTGGTCTAAAAACTGAATTTCCTCATTTAAAATATTTCTTAACCACTGACAACTAAAAACGCGAAAGTTTAACAAAGCAGATTTAATTTTTCAGTCTCCATCGACATACCAAACGCTTCCATTTAAGCCATTTTGAAAGAGAATCGATCAAAAAGAAAAAATTCAAGCGTGGTTGTCTAAAAAAAGAAATTTTCTTATTTTTCTATCTTTGATAACAAAAAAACATGCAAAGGTCATAGAAAATTGTATTTCTTCAAACGCATCTCCTTGCCGAAAATGTCAATTTAAGCCAGTGTTGAAAGAAATCGGACTAGTAGAAAAGCTTTCAGCATAGTCATCTAAAAAACAACATTTCCTTATTTTTCTTATTCATCAATCTTTAAAAACAAAAAAATTACAGTATCGCATAGAATTTTTTCCGATGCACATCTACATGCGAAATGCTTCAATTTCAGCCGCTATAATTTTTTCAAAATATTTACACTCCTCTTCCTCATATCTATTAATATAGCCATGAAATTTGATAGTATGGATTGTAAATTAGAGTCAGATCATCAGGTTCCCATCGGTAACCAAATATTTTTCCATCATCTATCGCATGAGAGGGTAACCTCGTTTATCTTTAATTTTGATTACGCTCAACTCTGGCTAACGCACAGAGGTAAATTAACAAATACATAAATATTCCCAAAAGGCATATAATGGAACTCGTTGAAAAATAAGTGCCTTTTTTATCAATTCTAGTTTGCAGGAATATTTGTGGAAAACTGATGAATACGTTTTTCCAATTACAGACTGGGATATAAATTGAGAAGCGTATCGGGTGAATTACGTATGCTTCGCATAGTGCCAGCACCGCCCGTTGGGGATGTGCATATCCATAACGTGTCGGGAAACTAATAACGATGTAAACTAGATTCGATAAATGGATACATAAATACATAAATGCATTAAGCTATTATATTAATACCAAAGGCTCCGAGATCCATCGCTTAGGCGACAAAAGTTATACTAGCTAGGTGCTAGGTTGAAACTACTCTGCTCGACCACGTGTACCATGTTGCTAATACCTAGGATGGCCACTCAACCGAAATAGATACATAGACACTGTAGGTTTATCGAATCTCATTAAGGAATAATTGAACCATTTGCTCGATCGATCAGAACGCGCTTCTGGCGAATGGTTCGGAGTGATATCACCTTACCTTTTAGATGAGATCTGCCCGGAAAGTATGCGACCTTATAGTGTACCGGGAGTAAGAGTTAATTTTGGTCAATGGCAATGATATCTCCTTTAAACTACTGTCCTTTGGAAGCCACAATCTTCTTTCAGCAATCCTCCCACTTTTAGAAGAACTCCTTAAAGTCATCTTTCGGAATAGCTGCCAGCTGCTCCGTCGTATTGTGTTTTATCTCCTTTACGTCTTGAAATCGTTTTCCTTTCAAAAGATACTTCAATTAAGAAAACAATTAGAAATCACAGAGAGCCAGGTCAGGACTGTGTTAGAGCTTCCGAAGTTGTTTAAGGCCGTTTTTCACCAGAAATTGCTTAATAAGCTGCAATTTCTTTCACATATGTCAACTAGTGTCTTCTCTATGCCACATTTTTTAAGGATTATCTCGTTACTCACTTCGCCCACCAGTATTTTGCCGCACGTCATGCGCAAGAATTTCATGCTAATCGCGTTAATTTTTCTCTCATCCTTTTCTTGTCAGATTCAGGTATTGCTACCGTTCAGCACAGTCTGTAAAACTATAGAATTATGTATTGCCCTTTTGGAAGTACTTGATATATTTTTACTTCTGATAGTTGGGTCCTGCTCTACTGATAACCTTTTTACTCTCGTTTATACGCCTATCCAACTCCCCATCTATCTTTCCGTCATTAGTAAATAGGCTACCAAGATATACGTACTCATCAACTTGTTCTATTCTCTCATCGCTTAGGACAATTTTGCATATTGTTTTCTCATCCTTTACTTCAAATACCATAATTTTGTTTCATTTACGGTAAGTTTTAGGCCCATGTTCTTGATGCTTGAATTCAGTTTGCTCAACATTTTTTGTAAGTCTTCGATTGATTCTACCATAACAACCTTGTTATCTGCCAACGCTAACCCACGTACCCTCACTGTTCATAAATATAATGAATAGCCATGACGACATAATGCAGCGTTGCCTAACACCTTGCATAATATCGAACCAGCCACTTAATTTCCCATTTACTTTTATACTTGCTAACAAATAATTTTCAACTGAAAAAAAAGAATTTTCAACCAAATAGTTAAATCTTCAATCCATAAAATAAATGTTTAACAAAGTAATTCGAGTTTAAACCAAGTAGTTGATTTTTGAACATGGTTTAGTTTTTCATAATCTTCAATATTGAATAGTCTCGATGACTGGTCTATTATTGCCTTTTATTTATTATTTGTTTGTTTTGATAAACGAGAAAAAATCTACCTCAACCCGAACTTAAACCGGGAAAGCAGCTATACATGAGTGGAGCTTTCACCAGTTACGCCACCGAGACTGCGGTCGATCATTTCTTATTTCTCCTGTATCATTTAAAAAATTTTTAATTTATATTCTGATTCGGTGAAAATTCTTCAGACTGAAGCACTCATTAAAAAAATGTTACAAAGTAAAGAGATTTAAACCCACGTAACTATTTAATGTAGCGTCATTGTTTAAGGCTTCACACACGTATAGTGGCGTTCCCGGTTCGAATCCGGGCTGCGGTAGATTTTTTCTCATGCTCGAAAAAAAATAATAGACTAGTAATCAATACTTTTCAATATACTATACAGCTATAGTATGCTATACTGAAAACATTTTAAAGTCCTATCGTAAAATCTTCAAAGTATATAATTTCAGTTTTCTCATTTATCTAAAGATAGAGTCTCTTAACTCAGATTTTAATCTGAGAAAATTATTCCCAGACTCGATTATATTTTGCATGCCACTAGATCCAAGACCCAGTCGGATTTAAATTTAATTAAAAATAAATTATCTCTCAAACACCCAGATAAGTTCATTCCTCGAAAAAGTTTAGTACTCCACAGCTGCTCTCGGAAGAAATCTATCGCGACTGATTCCGGTGACGATTTGAGAACTATCTGTCCGAATAGCCTGGTGGTTTAATTTATCACCACAACTCTAAAGTTGATTCAAAGTTCGTCAAACTCGGGCTGTCTCGTTGCGCGGCATTTCCCGGGAAGCGGCGATGAAGATATAGAATGAAATGGAACTATCTGGCTCTTTCAACCATCTTCTACTTTATTTTTCTCTTCATTTTCTCTTCTCTTTCATTTCTGCTTCTTACCTTCAAAGACCAAACTTTTCACCGCTTTCGAGGGCTTTTCATTTACGAATGTTGTTATTCTTTCTATCAGTCATCCGTCTGTACCTTTATGTACTTTCTCGCTGTGGTTTATTTTAGGTTTTATTTCGGGCTTTCTTGTAACTTCGTCCAAAGAGTTATCTATCATTTTAAAAGCTACTTACCGTTGGAGCCATTAACCTTGTTACTTTTTCTCATTCTTTACAATTATGAATTAACGAGAATTTCATTTCGAGGTTGCTTGAAGGTATAATTTAATATTTGATTGGATGGAGGGAATCATTAGTAGAATTGAGTTTCTAGTTTTGTGGAGGAATGATTTAGATGGTATTAGAGAAAGAGAAATTTTCTGAATTTTTTTTACTTATGAAAAGATTCCGATATGGTTTAAAAGGGGCTGAAAAATACCCACAAATTATTGATAGACTCAAATTGCTTTAAACTAATTGATACCTGTTAAGGGTCGTGCGTGAATTACATTATGTATTTTAAATGGACGGTTGATCAAAAGTTGAATAATTTGGTGGAAAATTCAACTGTTTAGTCGAATTTTATACTACTATGATGAAAATGTATTTTTTCAGCTAAGGATTCTTCATTTCAGTTAAAAATTCATTTAATTAGTCAAAAATTGAAGTATTTTGTTGAAAATTGCGGTTGCATTTTTGGGGCTGAAAATGCATCCGTTGGCTTGAAAATAAATCGGTTTAAGTTCAGGATTCACGTATTTCCTTCAAAATTTGTATTTTTTGTTTAAACTCGACTGTTATTGATTGAACCCTCTGTTGTCGCCCTGGGTGAGCAGCCACTCAGAGGTAGTATAAAAGTGAAAATTGTGAAAAAGTCAGTAGTCTGCAGCTGTTCAAGTTAGAAGCATTTAAAGCGCCTTGTCAAAATAACAAAAATTTAACTATTCCATTTTTTGTTGAAAATTCTTTTTTTTTAGTTTGAAACTTCAATAATTTCGTTAAAAATTTAATTTATTTGATGAAAATTCGCCTTTTTGGTTCAATTCAGCAAGTTTTTGATTTAAATCAAAAATATTGTCTTGGTTAAAATATCAACCATGAAATTCTTTGCGGAGAATTCATCTTTTTTAGTTAAAAATTCAACTAATTATTTGAAAGTTAAACTTGACTATAACATTCTTTGCGGAGAATTAATTTTTGTTGGTTAAAAATAAACCTAATTATTTTAAAGTTAAACTACATCGTTAATTTAAAACAAAACAGTAAGCTTTCAGAAAACCCATCTTTTCTCCCTAACTAAGGGGGGGGGGGGCGTGGTTCAAAATTAAAAAAAAAATGTTTTACGTAATTAATGCCCCTTGGGGCCGATTAATAATAATATTTACACTACTGTCTTCAAATGACTTCGCACTCATTATTTCCTACTCAAATTGAGTTATACTACTTGACACCGCTTACGGCTGCCCTGAAATGACTTTTATTACTTGGTACATATTTGTTGTTCTAATTGTCTTACACTACTTTAAAACTATGCTGGCTGAATTAAAAGTTTTACACTACTTAAAATCCGTATGGCTGATTTAAAAAGACGTATACTACTTTGTACACTCAATTTCTGACTTAAAACGTCGTACCACTTAAAACTCCATATGGCTGATTTGAAATGTTTGATACTACTTGATACCCCTCATGGCTGACTTTAATGCACTTATATGGCATGACAATCATTTTCTTACCTAGGCTGACTCAAAACACTTATGGCTGACTTAGCATGACTGACACTACTGTATACCCCTAGCGCCTTACTTAAACATTTTAACCTAGTTAACACCTCTAACGGCTGATATAAAAAGGACGTATTCTACTTGGCACTCTCGATCTTTAACTTCTTCTGGAATGGAAGCTTCTAATGTGTCCCCTGAGGGTTTACATTTTTCTTGTATCTCTTCCCTATTTCTTCACACACCCCCACGCACTTTCTTGGTGGTTCGAGGGGGACCCACAGTTTAAGGTGGGTTCCGAACCACCAAGAGCAACAGCTTCAAGTACTTAGCGATCCTCTTTCTCCACAGGTACCGGTCCCACGACTCTCTGGAGATGAAAAACTCCCTTGCTAGGCTAGATATTTAGAAGTTTCGAAAAGATTCAAAAATAATTTAAAGTTTGAGAAAAATTTTAAAAATTTAGAACAAAATGCAAATTTTGGAAAATTTCGAAGAAATAAGATTCTTGAGAATTTTAAAAGGTTTCAAAACATTTCAAGTAATTTCCTAAAATTTCTAAAAAGAATGTGAACCATTTTGAATCAAAAATTTGCAAGTTTTTTTTTCTTTAAGATTTCAAAAAAGTTCAAACAAAATGGAGTATATTTAAAAACATTCCAAAAGATTTCCAAAATTGTCAAAACAGAATATGGCAGCTTTTAAGGCCATTTTTTTAATTTGCAGAATAAAAAAAAATTGGAAATGTAAATTTTTGAATATTTCGAAAATAAAAAAATTATACTTTTTCTTTATATCTGAAATCTTGCAAAATATTTTGGAATTCTTTCAAGAATCTAAGGAAAAATAATTATAACTTCAAAAATAAATTTAAAAAGAAACTTAAAAAGAAACAGTTATTTGAAATTTTTATTTTGTATTAAAAATTATTTTTCCCCTCAAATTAATTGAGTGGAATTTGTTTTCTTTCCTGACTGAAAAATCTCTTTTTGTTTAAAATTCAAATATTTTGTTTAAAATTCGTCTTCTTGGTTTGAAAATGAATCTGGTTTGGGTGAGAATTCCAATAATTGGTTAACAATGCAACTGGAAAAAATGTATCTTTTTGGTTAAAAAAAAAAAAAAAAAAAAAAAACTAAAAAAACTTTAAAAAACTATTTTGATAAAAAATCCGTCTTTTTTTATTGAATTCAACTGTTTTTTAATTGAAATTAAAATCTTTTTTGGTTATCATATCAATTATGCATTACATTTTTTGTTGAAAATTCAACTATTTGGTTGAAAATTCACAAAATTTGGTTAATTTTTCAAATTTCAAATTTTTTTAATTTAGCAAGATTGAAATTTTTTAGAAATAATTCGAGTAAGTTTAAGATGTATTTAGAAGTTTCAAAAAGTTACTAAAATAATTATGACCTTCAAAAGATTTTAACAAAATTTTAAACAAAACGTAGATTTTTGGAAAATTTTGTAACAAAATTTAGAAGTTTTTTAAGAATTTTAAAAGGTTTCAACAGATAAAGAAAATGTTCTTAAGATTCAAGGGAAAATTTCATATGATTCTATATTTTCTTTAAATTAATTTCAAGAGAAAATTGAACAAGATTTCAAAACATTTAAATTATTTCCTATTTTTAATGAAATATATTTTCTAAATTTTAGATTTCGATTGATTTTTCATTCTGGAAAATTATTTTAAGAGAATTTTCAAAAAGATTTTAAAACATTTCAAAAGGTTTCCGAAATTGTGAAAGAAGAATCTGAAAGATTTCATTACAATTTTTTTAATTTTGCAGAATTAAAAAAAAATGTCAGGAAAATTCGAATAATTTTAAAAGATATTTAGAAGGTTTAGAAGTTATGAAAAGATTCAAAAAAGAATTTCCTTAAGATTTATGGGAAAATTTTAGATGTGTTTTTTATTTTGAAAAAGAAATTTTATGAAAAAATTGAAAAAGATTTGAAATTTTTTAAAATGATTTCCTGAAATTTTGAAAAAGAAGATTTTATGGCAACTTTTTTTAATGTTGCAGAATTAAAAAAAAATTTCAGGACAATTCGAATATTTTGTACAAATATATTTAGAAGGCTCAGAAGTTCTAAAAAAATTCAAGAAAGAATTTTCTTAAGATTCATGGGAAAATTTTTAATGTTTTATTTATTATTTTGAAAAATAAATTTTAAGAGAATATTGCAAAACGTTTCAAATAGTTTCTAAAATTGTCAAAGAAGAATCTGAAAGATTTTATGGCAGTTTTTTCAATTTTGCAGAATTGTAAAAAAATTTTAGGAAAAATTCGAATAATTTTTAAATGTATTGAGAAGGTTTAAAAGTTCTGAAAAGATTCAAAAAAAGAATTTTCTTAAGATTCATGGAAAAATTTTAACTGTTTTTTCATTTTGAAAAATAAATTTGAAGAGAAAATTGAAAAAGATTAAAAAAATGTTTAACTTAAACTAGGTAAAATTTAAAACTCCATATGGTTGATTAAAAATAACTGATACTACTTGACACCCTTCGGGGCTGACTCAGAAATTCTCATATTATTTGACACATATT
Organism: Andricus curvator; assembly: GCA_932195095.1. Lineage (NCBI taxonomy): Eukaryota > Metazoa > Arthropoda > Insecta > Hymenoptera > Cynipidae > Andricus > Andricus curvator. The sequence goes on along the minus strand of CAKNYM010043037.1, from coordinate 9,616 downwards.
TTTTTACTTAAATTGCCTTGCACTACTTCAAAACAACGTTGTCTGACTCAACAATAATTATACTACTGGGTACCCCTCTTCCTCAAATTTAGCGTCTTACACTAGTTAACATCCCTTATGTCTGATATAAAAAGACTTATTTTGCCCTCTTTATTTCTAACTTAAAACCTCGTAACACTTTCAACTCTATATGGCTGATTTAAAATGACTAATACTACTTGACACCTCTTACTGTTGACTTAGAATGATTTACATAGGAATTTTAGTGTAAAATGAGACAAGGAATTTCTCCAACCTACACTGTAAAAACTAAAGATCTCCTTTTTTACCGTATTTACCGTATTTACCATAACATTATTCAGAAGTCGGTAAATATTAATAACAGGAATCAGGGATTTAACTCTTCCACCCTTACTACTTATGTACATCTGTCCGACGATCAATTACTCTCAAATGACTCTCAAAAAACTATGTTTCAATAAGTGACTGAAAATAATAAGTTGTCAACATTTTGTATCCTAAAATATAAAAAAATATTTTGGTGAAAGCTGCCTTGCCAGTTGACGGATCGATTTCTTGGCCGACTTTATTTTACTGGTACCCTCTCGGCCTGTAGCAGAGCCCACGGGTTAACTTTTGCGATCGGGCAGATCGTGTTGGCATTTCCTAACGAGGGGTTCGCCTTTTTCCGTCATTAGCTGATCGTAATCGCACTAACCATTGTGATTACGTGGCGACGTCCATGGGACGTGCCTACCACCCCCTCCTTCAACGCAATAGCAAAAAAAAGTAAGTAAACTTGAAGTTAGTTCCTTTTTTTCAAAGAATTCCATGCAAATTTAATTTTCACTTTAAAACTAACCGGTTATTTCATAATGATATAGTATATTATGCACCAAGGGGGAGAAGTGGGACTTTTTGATTAGTTTAAATATGTTTTCAATGGTGCATACAATATTTTTTATAATGATTGCATTGTTTTAGACGTTTTTTTGTAGAACAGGCATGATTTCTGAGTATATAGAGGAATTTTGGAAATTTTAGTTGTATTTTAACATGAATTAGAAAATCTTTAAAAATTGCGAAAGTCTTTGAAATGTTGGAAGCTTATGGTGAATTTATAAACTTTAAAAAGATTGGTAAATTTCAAAAATTTGTATTATATTTAGGAATTACAAAAAATGTTAAAGTGTGCAAATTTGTAAAGTTTAAAATTTTTTGAAATTTCAAAATGTTTTAAATAGAATTCTCCGCCAAATGTACAGAACATGGTCATTTAACAAAATGTCTAATTAAATTTTTGTTTGTAATTTCAATAGAAAAATTCGTCTATTATTAAAATGATATCCTTTTTGAAAGCCAAGACGTATTTTTTGAAGTTAAATGTTAGAGTAAAAAAAACTTTAAAAAAATTGCTACAAAAAGATGTTGAAATAATTATGAGGGTTGTTTCAACATCCCCTTTACATTCAAATAAGAAAATAGACATTTCCTAACAAACAAAATCGCAGGATATTTGTCAAAAAACAGTACTATTATTGTAAAAAATCAATTTCCAATGAACAATTGAACATGGAAAAGAAATCTGGAAACCAAGCAAACTCTATTGGTGTCTTGCATCAATTCACAATGATGGCAGGAAACATCCTAGCATGAAAAGATTTTGAATATTATTTAAAGGCTTTTTTAACATCCCTTCAATATTCAAACATTTAACCGATTTGAACATCAAAAAAACCCTTGAAATGAACTCTACTACTCATCCTACCAGGATATGTTTCTCACATTTATTGAAAATTGATTCCCAACCACAATAGTATAATAAAAAAACACCTGTGATTTGATATTTTTGGAAATTATAATTTTTTTGTTAGAATGTTCAAGGGCTCTTAAAATAAATTCGGAACATTTCGTTCACACTAAATATTAAATTTGTCAAGTTTATTGACTTAAAACATTTCTTTCAATTTTTTAAATTGAAATATATGTAAAAATGGAATGTTTGGTCATTGTTTGACAATTGTTTGATTTGATTATTTGGAAATGTCGATTTTCTTGTTTAACTCTTCAGGGGATGTTAAAAGAACACTTGAAATAATTTTAACGACTTTCCCTGCTAGTCTATGTTTTTCACGTTCATTGTTAATTGATTTTCGACACCAATAGTATAATAAAAAAATTTTCTGTGATTTTTTTGTTAGTAAATGCTGTTTTCCTTGTTTAAGTACTTGAGAAATGCTAAAAGAACCCTTGAAATAATGATAATGACTTCCTCTAATAGCGTGTTTTTCATTTTGTTTCAATATTGAAGGATATTAAAACAATTCTAAAATATATAGAAACACTTCTTCTAGTAGAGGACGGTGCCTGCATTCACGTTCATGATTTTTAACACCATAATAGTTTAATAAAAAAATATCGCTTTGATTTGGTTTTTAGGAAATGTTAATTTTTTATTGAATGTTTAGATGATGCTACAGCAACCAAAAACATCTGGTATACACAAGATAGTGAATCTCCCAAATTGATGGGAACAAAACTTTTGATTCAATGGGTCTGATCTACAAAATTTGAGACATCTAGCCAATCTAACAAAATCACATTTCATAACATTTCAATAATCGATGACTTTCTGTTTTAAATTATTGATCTGCACGTTCGAAATCACAAAAAAAAAATATGAATAAACGTTTTCACAAAAAGCCATTTTCTATGCACTTTATTTAGTCCAATCTGTTGAGAAATCTGTCAACGCGATCAAGTGATCGGTTGATAGTAATTTTCATTATTCACCTCTAACGTCACTTTTTACTCCCTAAGGACTGACAAGTAGAAATCTAGCCCCACTTCATATACATCGAAAAGGGCCTTAATCATTAATGTGTCATTAAGTATATTTTTTGGTTAATAATATTCCCGAAGAGATAACTATGTATGGTGTAATTAAAAACTTTTAGAACTCTAAAATATAGTAAAAATGCTTCCTAAATAAATATTTTTTTACATATTTCATACCCTAATATTAAATTAATACACAAGAAAATTTAACGAACCATAACATTTCAGCCTTATACCTCACTCTAATCTGTTAAGGTTCTTATCAGTAAATAGTTGACTGCAAGATCGTTAATTAAATGCACGTTATTAATAAGCTTCTACCCTCTCGCAATTTTCGCATTTTTTCTCATACATGCTCGCACGAATGCTGATAAGCCTTGTAAAATGCACGATCGTGGATATATCGGACAAACTGAAAAGGGTGGGGATTTTCATGAAGATAGGGGTAAAAGGGAGAAAAGGGGAGTGGAAACAAAACGAAAGGAACCGGGGTTTAAGCACGTCCCGCGGAAATGTTTTTCAGCCAGGCACGAAGACGAGGGCAAGAAACGCGTGCTGGTTGCCGATAAAGAGCCGGAATGGCTTGCGATTCTCTTTTCCACGCCATACGTTCCAAATATAACGTATGCCGTTGCCATACGGGCTGCTGAACGAGCGAAATAGTTATTAGCTCGGAGACACTGGTTTTGTCCGCCTTATCGCCTCTTATTACCACACCCGGCATGCCAACCCCTAAAACGATCACGTGAGAGAAATGCGGATTATACATTTCGCCACTTTCCTTTTAAATTTGAGACAATTTTTTAATTTTTATTTATGTATATGCACTCAAAAAATAGATATGGTCACAAAATTATTTTGAAGGAGCAGTTCTTGATCGCTTTACAGAAAATATGGATGTGATCACAAAAAATTTTGTAGAGCACCGTTTATTACTTGTACTAAAAATATGGCACCTCGTACCAAACACGTCAGCTGTTATGCCAAAGAAAGTAACATATGGTCGTTTCGAATGATGATGATATTAATGATGATATTAATAACATTTAAATTGGAAACGTTTCAAAGTTGAAGCCACGAAGGTATTTTTAAATTTATTATTATTTCTTTTAAATTATTTTCATTCAACTTAATACTTTTTCTTCAATTTGCATAACTCTTTCTTTTGTTATCATCCTGGTTTTCTTGTCATCAGATACGGACTGAATGAAGTGCCTGATGAGTAAACGATGTTATCAAATAAATCAATGCGATGTTCGAATTCGCTTGCGACGATGTTTTAGTACGTATAAAATTAGGACCATGTTATAGTTAGTTGTTCTTCTTTTACCGCTGATGTCCTACACAGTGGTCAAAAGCGTTGAGGTTGCACCAATCGCATTTGGATTTTTTTAGAGTTACTAAAACTCCTAAGGGTTTAAGTCACCTATATCCTGACGGTTTAGGGAGTTTCTTAGAATGCAACAGCTGTTTAGTGAAACCACTCAATAAGCTATTGCCATTACCCTGCTGGCTCCTAGATGTTCGAGATGTTTAGCGCATCTTGCATGCACAATGCCCGTAGCCGAAAACACAATAGAATGAATACATAGATGCATGCTTTACATTCCTTCATATTGTCTGTACGTTAGCCTCAGATCGCTCTACTCATAAATCTTGGTGGTATAGGTTGCCTGCAAATTTTAGTGAAGTGGGCAAGCAATGTCGATGATATAAACTCTTCTGCCTTTTTGCTCACGCATCATGATGTCGCATCAATTGGCTAGGATATAATGATCCGTCTGGATAGTGACATCCCAATATAAGATATAATCTTTCTTTTCTAAAATGGGCACTGTAATGCATCTAGAGAAAGGCATACATCCTGTTAAGCGTCCTAGGTTTAGGGCAAGTTGTTGATGTATAATGCCATTGCGCCATAACGCGGCAACCATCAATAATGTGCCCGATTAATTCGCTGTTATCTTTATATAATAAATGAAACTATGAACCACGTCTTGATGTCACACGTGCTTGCGATAGTTTCTGGTGCCGAAATTCACGGGTGCTCGCCATGTATAGCTTTTTGTGTACATTGCGTTTCTTATTCCTCTATGTTTCCTACCCTGATATTCAAGGCCTCCTCTGAGGACAAAGTCAAGGTCGTGTAATCGAGATCAGTTCCGTAGATGGTATTGGATCGACCTTTTGAACATGTCAGGGTCGGCACTCGATGATATGATGAGCTCAAAGGAGTACGTGAGAAAAGAGATGGCATAGGTGTTGATTGTTCTGATTTTATGTGCCGAGTTGAGAGGACTCTCTAGAACTCTTCTGAGTCTTGCATAAAAGGCGGTCATCAGACTTTTCTTGAATATCGCATGCTGAATAGACTTAGACTCAAGAATACCTTGACATTTAGATGACTCACCCTCAGAAAATGCCTTTATATCATTTTCCATGTTGTTCTCTAGCTCTGCGGTTCCTGCTTCTTCTCTGATTAAATGCACTGTTCGGCATTTATCCAGTCTAAACTCCATGTAGATATCATTGAAAAACTGATTTGTGACATGGACCCTTGCTGCAGTTTCTGGTTTGAAGTAGTGTATAGCTACAGGTCAACATTTAAAGAAGAAGGGTCAGTTGATGACAATCCTCGGTACCACGTATTCTAAAACAATGCTAAACAAAACCCTAGTACACTGGAGGAATCTCTTTTAAAGATACCCATCACAATCCGTATTAATCTAGTAATTCTTCGTTCTGCATGATTAAAATACTTGATTCTTGTACCCCGAGGCATCATCGCACGACCCTGAAAGTTGATAATGCGTGGGTCATGATGACAACGTCAATGGTGACCATTACTACGCCGCAAATTTTTACAACATGCTTTTCGTTCTTCTGTGATGATGACATTCTCGTCGCAACAAGAATACGTATATACCTTATCAGCAATTACAGCTGTGAGACACTTGTAAATTTTTGGGAGACAGACTATCGGTCTAAATTTAGATGGAATTTAATTGTCTTGTTTTTTAGACAACATGTATGTGGTACCTTACAGCATAAAGCCTAGCATCAGGTCTGGATTTTCGATTACCTTTTGAAAACACCTTGCCAATGCAGGATGCACTCTAGTCAGGTACTGGTACCAAAAATTGTACACCCTATCCGGACCTCGGGCTTTTCAGTTACATGTACTCTTTAAACCACCTGAAAGATCTAAATTTGTGATGTAAGTAAGCATCGTATAATGATTGATGCTTGCTTTTTCTTTCTCTAGTTGAAATCATCATGCCTTGCTGGTTATTTTTTTTACATTTAGTTCTAGATAGGAACTTCCTTCGTCTGTCTGAAAAATTCAATTGAACTGTCTTCTTGCAGTACTTTTATTATATCGACGCACTCTAGCAGTAAGAAAATCAAGTCTCTGCCGTTAAAAGCCTATAATCTCATCGATGAATGCTCGTGATAATTCCGCAATGTGCCAAGGATGGATGATTTCAATCACGTACTGTATCAGCTTTATGATTCTGTTTTCTTTTTCATATTCAGCTAATGGGCCCAATTTGGTCAGTGCTTTGCTGACAGCCATATGCAACCTGATTTTCTTTGGTAGATCGCGTTCTCTTCCTGGGACAAAGAGTGAATTTGTAGTCCGAATTCTACGAACCAAAATTCTAACAACTGCCACAGCTGCACAATACGCAAGAGCTTGCAGCTTTTAGATCTGCGTTTAAATGCACAGGCATAATCTTGTTGTTCAGGTGCTCTGTTAATGCATGCATATTTTTCGTGATGTACATCTATGGCAGATGATGCTTTTGTGTTGGTTCTACATCTCTGAACTTTGGTGAAGTACGACTAAAATTCCTTTCTAGGCGCTGCAGTTTTGCGGGGAATTCAATGTTTACATCAACTAATGTTAGTGCCTGAATGTGGTTCTAGTGGATCCGGTATTTGATATTCATTATCCCTAGAACGCATGCCATTAGCTTCAATCAACTCTTCGTTATCTACTTCTTCCAGAGGGAGTCTATCAATAGGAGGCTGATTCTCTACTTCTGTTTTGATGGTAGCTTTTGGAACAATTCGAATTATGTTGTTGTTAATGATTAAGCGTTTTTAGTGTTCTGAATCCTGTACATTTATTCTTTCGGCTAGAATTGTGTACTCAAGTAAGAAGAGACGATGATGTTCTCTTCTCACACTTTGCCTACTTTTCTCTGCCCAAAAATAATCACCTTTGTGGTTGTTGAACCGCTGCTTCTGCTCCTGGTTGAATCAGGCCATCTATCTCTAGAGGGTATGGTGGTACCGGATCATCATGAACTTGCGTACGAACATTAATATCATAATTTTATTGTATTGCTTCAACGATCTCTAATTGATCTTGTAGTGAGGCTTTCTCTAACTGATATCCATTATCGACATTTTTTCCGCCGATTGAACCCATCGTTTGATCTTTATTGCTCATGCTTCTGAGATAAGTAGATTATTTCTTATGTCTTCTACCTTAGAAATAAAATCTCTTACTGTAACTTTCTGTATATGAGAATACTTTGCAGCAAACTTCGTCTAACTTTGTATCCCTTTTTTTCAGTTTCAAACTTCGTGCTTTCGTAATAAAGGCGAATCAATTCCTCTTCCATTGCTGTATTTCAGTTGATGCTCTTCTACGGTATTTCCGTTGAGGTGGTTGGCTGCTAATCGCTAACGCTAGCCAAAGTATCCTCAACACTCACAATTGATGTTTCACTGTTTACAATTTGTCGCAGGTGTTCTTGCCGGCCAGCTTTTTCATTTATGAGATCTGCCTGATCATCGCGAAGCTTATCATTACTACCGTCCCGCATGCTATGACCTTCAGCGGCAGCAGCAGTGGCGCCCCGATAATCCTCGGCAAGCGACCGTCGCTTCAATAGACTCTATTTTTTGTATGATTTTTGGTCTTCCTTTTAGTCCCTTTCCTCTTCGTTCTCTACCTGCTTGTCATGGAAAATCCTGCCAGTAGCGATGCTACTCTAACATAGTCATCAAAGTCATAAGAGAAAAGCTCAAGTCTTACCGCAATGCCAACGCGAACACCTTCGGCCCGGTGTTTAATGTATTATAATATTTCATTTCAGATCAAAGTGAAATCTAGTTTCTTATGAATAATTTTATGCAACAAAATCAGAGCATGGAAAAGATTCGCAATTCAAAATTAGATTTTGAAATTACTTCCTGTTTGGCTCATTAGAGACAAATACATAACAAAGGAAAAAAGTAGGAGAAAAAGGGAAAATTGAACTAAAACCACCCTCTCACTTTTTCCTTATTTTTGCTTTGTCCTTGTTATACTACTACGAAACCAACAGGTTTCGAAACCAATTTAGATCCGCTCAACAGGGATTATTTATAGGAAAACTGCAAGGGTTTGATTAATAGAATGTTATGCCGATTAAAACTCACATAATACCTGCAAATCTGTTAATTGAATAAACCTCCCTGATATTTTTAATCAGTCCTTCAATAATATCAGTTGCATTTCCCCATTTCAATCAATTTCGTTGCAATTTGTAATTTTCAGGAAAAACGATTTATTTAAATCAATATCAGGGATTGAAAATTGAAAGAGATTGACTCCCTGTGTCTAAATGTACACGTTACAATCCAGTAATTTTTCCACAGTCATCACGTCACTTATTAAATTATTGTTAAAAGTGACAATCACAGTCTTAATTTGAAGAAGTTCCATCTTGATGTGTGTTCAAAAATTAAAAATTAAAGAATTAAAATTAAAATATTAGAAAGATAATTCTTCAAATTTCTCAAAACAAAATTCAACTTCCGGTAAATACTTTTTCGAATCTGTTTTCTTATAACACAGAAAGGAAATGCCACTATAGAAACATACGAGGTGTAGTAATCGAAGTCACGACGTCAACTAAAATTAATTTTCAACACGAAGAATCTCAGGCATTGACATATTTTCGAAGCAGTCCCATTCCACTTTTTAGACAGAGAAGCATTTAACGATGCCCTTTTTTCATACATAGCTTCTCATCTGCAGGACAAGTGACTTGATTCTTAACGACCCCATCGACTAACCCTAACTAACCTATAGGTAACGAGGGTGCCATTTTTTATAACCCAGTTTTTGTACAGCTTATGAAAAACTTATTTATGATAAACAACTGGTTGACATATTAATTAAATTATTCACAAATTTAAAAAGTATGTGCATCTCATTTGCAACCTTATTTGTTTGATAACTACTGGGATGAAATTTGAAATATATTATAACACACATCATGTTTTTACCTTTACAGAAGACAACATGCTACATGAAAAATTTTCACGGAATTGTCTAACATAATTTAATTATGTAAAGTTTTAGAACTTTATATGAGTTCGTTTAAAAATGATGAATAACTGAAATAAAAAGTTTTATATTTTCATACCCGGGCGGAAAAATTATGTATAGTTTTTTCATCGTGGAAAAAATTATATAAAATATTTCTGCCCATGTATAATTTTTTCGCCTGGGTACTCTCTTACGTCTCTGAAGCTAGCACCGCCTTTTTGGAAAATCAAATTCAAAACTATCCTATAATTAAGGGCTCATTTAGGGCTTTTGAGGGCCGTAAGTCCTAAATTTTGGGCTCTGCAATTTTTTATAAAAAACGGGTTGCGCGCTGA
>CAKNYM010043034.1:0-22300 GCA_932195095.1 Andricus curvator | reverse complement strand
GTTCAGGAAATATTTTCATCTTAAAATCATGCACACATTGTAAGGTTGGAGTGGCTGTAACCGCGATTGTTTAGGATGAAAATTACAGAAGTTATTCCATTTGTTTACGAGACAAATACGTACTATTCTTTTGCAGTCATTTTTAACGTACTTAATACTCTAAAATCAATTAGCTGCTAAGCGTACATGACAGTATAACTCTCCAGGATTGAAATTTGTCCACTTTTATGGCTTTGCGACCGCCTTAAAAAAAGTTAGCCCCACCGAAACAACGGTATTTTTTTATAAACAAATAGCTTTTCTCAAAAAATATTTATTATTTTAAACTAAAATTTTACATATACTCTCAGCTTATCAAAACACACATTTTCAGGGAATTTAATGGATGTGCATACAATTTTTGCAAAAATAACTAGATTTTGCAAAACGGCCATTTTTGACGGTTTTTATTACTTTGTGAGGGAACAAATTAAACAATTTCAATGTGCGACCTACCAAATTAAAGATCTTTTCAAGACCTTCAATTTATTACTAAACTTTTTTTTTTCGCAAATCAATACCTGGATCGAAATCTCCCAAAAACATGATCTCGCCAACTTTGAACACTGCGCAATTCCTTATGAAAACATATTTTTGCCTGCAAACATACAAGCCTTCATCCCAGGCATCAGCACTACATGATGCCATACCTCGTTTTCATTCTAAAATTTTTTGGTGAAAAAATCCTTCATTCCCTAGACTATAAATGATTTAGTAAAAATTGGTTCAGTCGGATTAGCGGACGAAAAAAATAAACCCAACACGCGCCCCGTCGCGTTGAAGGACATGGCACACTTACTCTTTTACACAAGCATACGACGTACATGCTGACTATAGGAGTATAGGATATCGAAGTATTTGACATGATTATATTTATTTAAATTGTAATTGTACAGTACATATGATTATATAAATGTAGTTTATACATTTATTATATACATACAGGAATATTATATTACAAGCTGAAACAGAAAAATGTGATTAACATAAAGGCTTGTGGGAATCGAACACGGGTCTCCGACGCGGCAGCACGGCGATATTCCATCCTGCTAAACCAGATTATGCGATTCAGAAATTTATCGCCTTTATGAAGTAAATGCTAGCACTTCAATTAATTTTCATTAAATCATTCATTGATTGTTCACAGAGATGGCATTTTTCAAATTCTAAGCACCATATCTTAAAACTTAATCAAATATTCTAATAACGAGTTGTGTTGTTCGGCTCACATCGTTTACACTCGGATGCGCTCGGCCCAACCCTAGGCTCGCATACTAAGTAACTTACTAATATTCCAGAGCAATCTACCGAATTTGTCTTACTCTATAATACAAGAAATAGGAAGTGTCATGGTACAATTCATATTCCTACAGACAAGATTAGTTCCTCTTACAAATTTAGTCTTTAATGTTATTTTAGATACTTACTACTTCTATTCTTTTAATATAATTTAATAATGTCTCTACTAATTTATCCTATCTACGATTTTGCTACAGAAAATACTAAGACTTGGTATTATCAACACGAAACTTTCATATGAAAATAGTACAGCTTACTACCACTGTATTAAAATATACAAATTATCGCCTTTGTCCCTCAATTGTAACCTAATTTAGTAACTTTTCCAGTACAAAGTTTCTCCGTGTAGATTTAAATTAATTAGCCGTAGCGCTAAAAATACCCCAAAGAGTCATAAATGCTCAGAAATAGATTTCGATCACTTCCTGTACTGCCTCCTCGATTTTCTCCTTTGCAATTTTAAACTGAAATTTTCTGAAATTGAATATGACATTGAATAGCCCTTTCTCAAGATCCGTGCAAAAACCTGGATTTAAATTAATTAGCCCTAGCGCTCAAAATACCTCAAAGTGTCATAAATGCTGAGAAATAGATTTCGATCACTTCCTGTACTGCCTCCTCGATTATCTCCTTTGCAATTTTAAACTGAAATTTCTTGTAATCGAATATGGCATTGAATAAATCTTTTTAAGATTTGGGCAAAAACCCGGATATAAATTAATTAGCCTTAGCGCTCAAAATACCTCAAAGGGTCATAAATGCTGAGAAACAGATTTCGATCACTTCCTGTACTGCCTCCTCGATTTTCTGCTTTGCAATTTTAAACTGAAATTTCCTGAAATTGAATATGACATTGAATAGACCTTTCTCAAGATCTGTGCAAAAATCTGGATTTAAAGTAATTATCCTTTCCTCTAAAAATACCCTCAAGTATCACAAATGCTGAGAAACAGATTTCGATCACTTCCTGTGCTGCCTGATCCATTCCCCTTTACAATTTTTAAATGAAATCTACAGAAATTAAATATGACATTGAATAGATCTTTCTCAAGATCTGTGTAAAAACCTTGATTTAAATTAATTAACCGTAGCGCTAAAAATACCTCAAAGAGTCACAAATGCTGAGAAATAGATTTCGATCACTTCCTGTACTGCCTCCTCGATTATCTCCTTTGCAATTTTAAAATGAAATTTCTTGAAATCGAATATGACATTGAATAGTTCTTTCTCAAGATTTGGGCAAAAACTTGGAGTAAATTAATTATCCTTAGCGCTAAAAATACCTTAAAGAGTCATAAATGCTGAGAAACAGATTTCGATCACTTCCTGCGCTGCCTGATCGACTTTCCCCTTAAAAATTTTAAACTGAAATTTCCTGAAATTGAATATGACATTGAATAGACCTTTCTCAAGATCTGTGCAAAAATCTAAGTTTAAAGTAATTAGCCTTTCCTCTAAAAATACCCTCATGTATCATAAATGCTGAGAAACAGATTTCGATCACTTCCTGTGGTGCCTGATCCATTCCCCTTTACAATTTTTAAATGAAATCTACTGAAATTAAATATGACATTGAATAGATCTTTCTCAAGATCTGTGCAAAAACCTGGATTAAAATTAATTAGCCTTAGCGTTCAAAATACCTCAAAAGGGTCATAAATGCTGAGAAACAGATTTCGATAACTTCCTTTACTGCCTGATCGATTTTCTGCTTTTCAGTTTTTATCTGAAATTTCCTGATATTGAAAACGACATTGAATCCATCTTTCTCAAGATTTGGGGAAAAAGATGGATTTAAATTAATTAGCCTTAGCGCTAAGAATTTCTCAAAGAGTCATAAATGAGTAGATGAGCTAGGCCGGTTCTGGCCCGATTGGGGGGGATTTTAAGCCACTTTTACAAGAGGGGTTCTAAGCCACTTTCACAAGACGGGTTCTAAGCCACTTTTAAAAAATGGAGCCTGAATATGTATGACGTCATCATGAATATCAGTACTCCATCAGGGTATTTCTAATTATAGATTCCTACCTTACCAACATTGAGATGATTCTGCAGCGCAGTGATATTTCATAAAGGCATTTGATCAAACATTCTAAGTTTTTTTTTTAAATGTTTTAATCGTTCTTTTTGGCACCAACCGAGAATCATTTTTCAGTGATTATCATTTCCGCTGGCATCCTAATTTGAAATTTAAGAATGTACTGAGGATTTGATTACAACAATGTATTTTTTTTTAATTCCACTCGAAACTCAAGGGACCAGATGAATCACAATTTCATGCACGTTCTTCTTGATATCACCAGAGAATCATTTTTCTGTGATTATTATTTTCGCAGGCATCTTAATTTGATATTTAAGAATGGGCTGTAGATTTCATATAACAATGTATATGTTTTTAACTGCACTAATATATCATATATGAGACTATGTTACAATAATATTATGGAATGCTATGCATGACATCCTATTTTTGCTATATAAATTTGATTTATTGCTTCCTTATAGATAACATATTCAACTAAAAATCCCTGTCTTTATTTAGTGTGCAAATAATTCGTGAATTTTGGTAAACAAGTTCAAGGTTATTTTCAATTACGCATTACATTTTGCGTTGCAAAAGAATTATATCCCAAACGTGTTGATTATAATGTAGAATCTTCTAGAACTCAAGGATAAAAGAGAAAGATACAAAAAAATGAAAAAATATTTCAAGCCAATTGAATAATATAGTTAAGAGAGTGTCTAAAGGAATAAAGCATTGCTTATGGTAGGTCATATGTTCGGGATTCTTATAGCTTTATTCTGGCATCGAATAGCGAGCAAGGACTAGAAATAATATCCAAACGTGTTTAAACATTTTGATTTTAGAAAACATTTGATGCACTGACTGCCTAAGTCTGCATAAATTTCATTAGACTCTGCTTTCGTTCTCGAGAGATCAGTTCTTTTTATTGCTCGCAAAATGTTCGCTTTCTTAGGCGAACCACAAAGCTTAAAAATCATTCTTTTGCCATATACTAGACCCGTCAACCTCTCAAAGAGGTATATGTAACAAGATACTGCAAACAATTTCGAGACTCGAGAGATAGATAATACAACGTGCATTTTATTCAAGGCTTTTTTCACAGACGTTCGGTAAATTATATATATTATGGGTGCACTACCCGGCGCTTCTTATATCATACAAAAACACTTCATATGAAGTCACGTAACTTTTTTATTCACAGATATATGCTTGTTTTTCACTTCATATTTCGAAAGGCCAGTTTTGCCTATTACACGTAAAGATTAAAAAAAAAAATTTTTAATATAAAATTAATGTAATAAAATATTTGGAAATTTTCAATCATCCGCTAAGGCTACTGTATAATATAGTTTTATAGAATTCGAGGATGATTTTTTATTAATTTCCAGCTAACTAATTTAATTCAGCGGTTACATTTTTTTTCTACGATGTTGAATCTGTAACAGATGCTGTAACAAAGGCGTTATCCTCTCCACTATCCAGGTTAACGAGGGTTATGGGAGGCAGTACATAGGCACTGCACGACAGTTCCGTTCATTCGCTTGACATATGTATATCACCATATCATACGTAATTAATAAGGTGCTTCAATTCGTTAGCGCGAACTGACATTGTTTATACAAAATTAAACTTTTCATTCGGACCCGTTACAAATCGTTTTAGAACTTTGAAATGAAGAGATAGATATGTTACTATCAGAGACCATAAAAACCTACCTTATCGATATTCTACAGCTGTAGTGCTTAGTTTCCAGAATTTTCTTCATAACGTCATCAACTTTTACTGCGCAATTTCTGGAAAGAATTTTCGTAAACAAGTTCAAGGTAGTTCTAATGACGCATTACATTTTGCGTTGCAAAACATTATATTCGAAAAGTGTCGATTATAGTGTAGAATCTTCCAGAACTTTGTTGCATCATATGATGCAATATCTGGCAACATTGCGCAAAAGTCTCCAGAAATTTGGTAGAGGGGGTGAGCCTCTATAAAAGGAGCTATGTGCTTAGTTTCTAGAATATTCCTGATGAAATCATTAAATTATACTGCGCCATTTTTTTCGTAAACAAGTTCAAGGTTATTTTCAATGACACATTACATTTTGCGTTGCAAAAAATTATATCCTAACGTGTTGATTATAATGTAGTATCTTCTAGAACTCAAGGATAAAGAGGAAGATGAAAAAATTAAAATTAAAAAATATTTCAAGCCAACCGAATAATATAGGTAAGAGAGTATCTAAAGGAATAAAGCATTTCTTATAGTAAGGTAATATGCTCGGAATTCTTATCGCTTTATTCTGGTATCGAGTAGCGAGCGAGGGCTCGAGATAATGGTGAGATGTGTTTAAACGTTTTGATTTTAGAAAACATTTGATGCACTGACCGTCTAAGTCTGCATACATTTCATTAGTCTCTGCTTTTGTTCTCTAGAAATCATTTCTTTTTTACTGCTCATAAAAGTTTGATTCCTTAGTCAACCCACAACGTTTGATAATCATTCTTTTGCCATATACTAGGTCCGTCAACCTCTCAACGTGTTACATGAAATAAGATACTGCAAACAATTTCGAAGCTTGAAAGAGAGATAATACAGAATGCATTTTATTTCAGGCTTATTCACACGTGCTTTAATTTATACATATTAAGGGTGCACTGCCCGACACTTATAGCTTCTTATGTCATATAAAAGCACTTTATATATATATAATAAATATAATAAAATATTTCGACATTTTCAAGCATCCACTAAAGCTACTGTATTAGTAGACGAGTAAAGCTAGGTTTTGAATCAAAAAGTAAGATGGAGTCTGGATACGCATTATAAGACGGACTTTAGATCTCACTTTTGAGCCACTTTTACAAGACGCACTCTGGATATGTATTCTCGGAAAGTCCTGATAACATCATAGAATAATATTGTGCAATTATAAGAACCGAATTCATGTAAACAGCTTCAAGGTTATTTCTTATCTCAATTAAACATTTCGTATAAATACTTTCAAGGTTATATTTTGTTTTTTCCTTACATTTTCTAGTGCGTCATATAGTTATGAGAAAAACAAGGATGATTTATTGCTTCCTTATAGATGAACATTCATTTAATACACAAAAGATGCAGGTGTACAGATGAAATTTGATATGGAGGGCTTTGTATGACATCCTGTTTTGTCTATATAGATTTGATTTATTGCTTCCTTATAGATAATACTTTTATCTAAAAATTCCTATCTTTATTTATGTAGCGCACATTTAACTCGTGAAGAACATTCTGCAGTCTAGAAAAACTTCTGGAACTTTAGGATATATTATTAGAGAACATTGAACAGTTAAAGTAGTTTATGTCCGTGCTAAGTTTCTGAAATATTTTGATAAAATCATCCTGAATTCCTACCTTACCAACATTGGTACAAGAGAGGTACTGGACCAGGGGGACTGAACCACTTTTACGAGAGGGCTATTGAGCCAAATCTATCCCAAGTGCGAAATTAGATACAGCCCAGCACTGGCCCAGTATCGGCAAAAATATTGCTGAAGATCGACTGCCAATATTGTACCGATGCTGGAATGATAACTCCGGTATGCACTTGGCAGCCAATTCTGGCCCAGACTCTGGCCGCCATCACTTCCCAATGGGAAATTTATAACGGTTCCAGTACTGCGCCAGTACTGGCTAGTAACGATATGACAAAAAAGGTATTTAAAAAATAAATATTAATTGATTGCGAGTATTTTGACTTTGAATATTAATGGTCCTGTGTAGAGTGAATACTAGGATGGTCCAAAAATGCATTGCAAATTTTTTTTTCACCCTAGAGGGCAAGTCCCCACACAAAAATTTTCCATTTCCGGAGAAAAAAAATCCCTAATTTTTTTCCAAATTCGAATATTAACACGTGCCACCGGGCACTTCAAAATCCCATTTAATTAACATGGGGAAATATTGGATTTTCGAAAAATTCAACTCATACTTCAGGGTTTGATCCAAACGTGCCAAACTTTTTAGTTATTGAAGAGGAGTACCTATGAAATAAAATCATACTAATAACTTTAATTTTTAATACACCCTTACCCCTCCCACAGCGCCCCAAATATGACCCAAAAATCAAAAAACTACATTTTTACGTATTATTGTTACTTTTTAGCAATTTCCGTGGTCCTTTTCATACAAATAATTACTAATGGACAATTTGAATATTTTTGATAACTTTTTAAACAATTTTTAATTGTTTAACCAAATGTAACTTATTTAAACAATTATTTATTCCCAAAAAATGTAAAAAATAATCGTATTTTCTGATTGAAATGTAATAGTTTGTCATTGTTTGGAGTAGTAATTTTTTTTGTTAAACATTATGTAATTATTTAAACAATTACTTATTGTTTATTCTCAAAATTTCTCAAAATTGACCCAGAGATGTCCACTTTTTTCTCAAATTGGTATCCTATGCTACTTTTTGTTTGAATAATTATATAATTT
This sequence comes from Andricus curvator, assembly GCA_932195095.1. Classification (NCBI taxonomy): domain Eukaryota; kingdom Metazoa; phylum Arthropoda; class Insecta; order Hymenoptera; family Cynipidae; genus Andricus; species Andricus curvator. The sequence goes on along the minus strand of CAKNYM010043034.1, from coordinate 14,460 downwards.
TGATACATTTCTTTTAATTTTTAATAAATTTCTATTTGTTCAAACAATTTTGATTAGCTTAAGCAGTTTTTTTCGATAACTTTAAGAAAATTAAATAAAGTAAAATACATATAATTATTTTTCTGACTGTATAGTGTACAGAAAGAATATATCAACCATTTTTCAATTGTTTAAACAATAGTTATTTGTGATACAAGTGCGCAAAATAGGTGATTGTGTGCGAGTGTGAATTTTTCAGCATAAGCCGGAGGCTCCAAGCATGATTCGGTGGTTAGCGCACGAGCGAAGCGAGTGCGAAAACGTAGACGAGTGCTTCGAGCCGCAGGCGAATGATGCAATCACACGAGTTACCAATCACCTATGCGCACGTGTATCACACGCTATTTTTTGCAACGCCCGTCCGAAAAAGTTTCTGGGAGGAGGTAACGAAAAATACTACTTGTATATTGCATAGAGTGGAGTAAAAAAAGTTTAAAAAAAAAAATGTTTGAAAAAATTTTGTTTTTTCAAATGTTTGAGAACAAAAATGTTCTGAAAAAAAAATTTTGTGCAAAAAAATTTTGGGAAAAAAAATGTGAGAAAAAATTTTTGAAAAAAAATTTTGTGAAAAAAAAGTTTTGAAAAAAAATTTTTGAGAAAAAAATTTTGAAAACAAAATGTGAGAAAAAATTTTTGAAAAAAAATTTTGTGAAAAAAAAGTTTTGAAAAAAAATTTTTGAGAAAAAAATTTTGAAAACAAAATTTGTTGAAAAAAATTTTTTTGAAAAAAAATTATTTCAAAAAAATATTGGCGTTTATGCTCTTTTGCCGGGGGGGGGGGGGGGCTACGAAACCCTAAAAACAAAACTACAATCATTAAAATATTTGTTCAAGTTAAATCTAAATTTATTTCATGAAGATACCAACACCAGTGTTTAAAGTTACCTATGCCCGTGTCTAAAGTACCTCATCTCGAAAGTGCGCATGCGCAGCTTTTTCACCAGTGCCTAAAGTAAGCCATCTTCAAACTGCGCATGCGCGAAAATTATTTGCACACAGTCTGCTCAAATAAGGTCCTTTAGGCACAATTTAGAAGCATGCAAACCTCAACTTTAGAGGTGGGTGTTGCAAAAATATAATTTGTTTACACAATTATTTTTCCAAAAATATTGTTTAAATCGTATTTTCTGAATTAAACATAATATTGAATGATTGCAAGGAGTAATACATTCTGCTAAAAACTTTATGGTATTGTTTATACAATTAATTATTGTTTTTTCAAATTTCCTTCAAATTGAGTATGGATGGTTTACATCTTCTTTGGCGCATTACTAAATAAATCATGAAAGTCATGATAAAATTTAAATTATAAAAGTGTATTTATTATTGCTTTCTTCATATTTTTACAATCTTTATCATAATTATATTATGAAGAAGCACATTCAATAATACAAGTTATGATTCAAGTTTCAACAAATTGCTTTTTTACATTTTCATACTCGTTATAAATATTAAAACGTGTCGCTTATTTTCGGTTTAGCTTCATACGATTATTTATAAGACTGTTTTCAAGATATTTCTGTAATTCACACATGCAGCGTTGAACTTGTTTCAAATTTGCCGCTCGAAGACTTTTTAAAAATGGAGGTGATTGTGATGTTTTTAACAGAATTTACTACTCCTCGAAATCATTCAATATTATGTTTAATTCAGAAAATACGATTTAAAAAATATTTTTGGAAAAATAATTGTTTGAACAAATTATATTTGTTTAAACAATGAAAAAATCGTTAATATATTCTTTCTGTACACTATACAGTCAGAAAAATAATTATATGTATTTTATTTTATTTTTTTTAAGTTATCGAAAAAAAACTGCTTAAGCAAATCAAAATTGTTTAAACAAATATAAATTTATTAAACATTAAAAGATATGTATAAAAATTATATAATTATTAAACAAAAAGTAACATAGGATACCAATTTGAGAATAAAGTGGACATCTCTGGGTTAATTTTTAGAAATTTTGAGAATAAACGATAAGTAATTGTTTAAATAATTACATAATGTTTTAAAGAAAAATTACTACTCCAAACAATGATAAACTATTACATTTCAATCAGAAAATACGATTATTTTTTACATTTTTGGGGAATAAATAATTGTTTAAATAAGTTACATTTGTTTAAACAATTAGAAATTGTTTAAAAAAGTCATGGAAAATATTCAAATTGTCCATTAGTAATTATGCGTATGAAAAAGACGACGGAAATTGCTAAAAAGTAAAAATAATACATATGCTTTTATTTCATAGGTACTCCTCTTCAATCCCTAAAAAGTTTGGCACGTTTCGATCAAACCCTGAAGTATGAGTTCAATTTTTCGAAAATCCAAAATTTCCCCATGTTAATTAAATGGGGTTTTGAAGTGCCCGGTGGCACGTGTTAATATTCGAATTTCAAAAAAAAAAAAAAAATTAGGAATTTTTTTTCTCCGGAAATGGAAACTTTTTTGGGGGGGACTTGCCCTGTAGCTCAAAAAGCGTTTTTTGGAACACCCTAGTGAATACATATATTAAATTTTTTAATATTTTATTACAAATAAAATTTCTAACGCTACGGGGTATCGAACCTACATCTATACCTAAATCTATCACCTAGCAGTCGGGAGTCTTGACCATTTGCGCTAAACCTCCGAGTTGAAACTCGATGAAAATGCCATCCTCATAAGCTACAGCTCAAAAAAGTTAAAACACCAAGTTTTAAACTCTCTTTTTCTAATTAAATATTTATTATTATTTATAATTTTTAAATAAATAATTTAAATCGATTACAATTTTTCTTCGTGTAATATTTCGTTTTTTCACATTTTAGACTACTTTACAACTTTCTACAATGACAGGAAATGTAATTTTTTATGAACATTACAAATTTTTAATGTCGGAACTTAGAAAGGTGTTTAAGACCATTTTACAACGTTTAAGATTTACATAAAATGTAATTTTTTCTTAACATTTACAATTTTACATAAAGATGGAACTTATATTAATATTTATATATCATTTATATATCACCAATATTTGCAAGATTTCAGAAGGCTTTGTGATTGAGCTACTCAAAAACAATCATAAATCTCACAGCATGCCTCTGCAAATGAGTCAAACCATATACAAATTTTGCATGAATCTTGAAAAATACCAACAGATTCTTAAGAGATCTTATTACATCCAATGGATCACAGTGAGAGATTTAGAATTTTATATCGATATAGCTCAGATGTCAAATAAACTATTAGCAATGAATACCTGGTAGCCCCGTAATAATATTTAATAATATGGATTCAACTATTTTGGGATGGAGAACATATGATTTTTTTCCCTGTCGAATCTTGAGTTATCCTAAATCAAGTTAAACAAACTATTAAAATGTATGTGGAAGAATAGAGGATGAGAAGGGTGAGGATGAGGAGGGTGAGGATGAGGAGGATACGATAAAGAATAGAGAGTGAGAAGGATGAGGAGGGGGAGGAGGATACAATAAATATTACAATTAAGTCAAGTAGATACTGAAAATAGTAGATTCAATGTTTATATACTCTAAATCGTCTGTTAGAGGGTTTAAAAGCTGTGTTGAGCTTCCTACACTTTCTTCTTGAAAATTTTTTGTGTATATGTGGCATTTGAATGTAAAATAAAGGAGCCCATCGCCTTCCAAATAACAAAAAAACTAAGGAAACTGTAGGTAATTAATGCCTTGTTCCTGCATACATCGCCACTCTCGGTGCTGCCCTCGGCGCTGAGCTTGATAAATAGCCATCCTCATATAATATTGACTTTATGTGAGTGTCAATGATATTAAAATCTGCTTTTATATAAGAAAAATGTAAATTATTATTTTCTTAGAACCAACATTTAAGCGTGGTTGAATAAATTCAGTTAAACAGATAAGGATTTCAGGTTAACAGAATCATGAACATACTGTTGATTCATCAATGTCAACTTTGTAAACGAAACCTTAGTTTCATTAACAAGGGGACTTAGGTTAATAAAGATTATGATAGTGTGCACCACTATCAAGTACGCTGCTTTTCTTATAGTTGTAAACACGTTTCTCCTGTTGAATCTTAAATTATCCTCAATTGAATAAACTATTTAAGCGTGGAAGAAGGGGACGGAATTGAGGAGGAGGTGGGTATGATAATGATGTAGTTAAGACCAGTAGGGACTGAAAATATTAGATTCAATGATTATATATGCACTAATCTTCTGTTAGATGTTTTATAAGCTGGTTTCCTAAAAAACTACAATGAATTCAGGTGAGATATTAAAGAAAAACACATAAATTTCAAATTAGATTCATTTATATGGTATGGCCATCAGCCATACCACGCTGAAAAAACCAGTTCTCGTCAGATCACTGAAGTTAAGCAGCGTTGGGCGCGGTTAGTACTTGGATGGATGACCATTCGAGAAAACTGAGTGCTGTTGGCACATCGTGGGTGTGGTGAGCCCACACTTGTAGTTATTTACTACAAGAAACTATCCACCTAGAAACACTACCCGAATCGGGTAGTGTCACGCCTACCCAGAAAGGGAAATGGCTTAATGGTATACTACTATTCAACCCTCTTCCTCCTCCTCATACCCCCCTCCTCATCCTCCAACTCTTCTTCCTTCTCAGCCTCCTCTTCCAACTCCTCCTTCTCCTCCTCCTCCAACCACCTAAAAACAGTTTTTTTAACCATAGAGTTGAAACTAGTTTCAACTCTCCGGTTAAAAATGCAACTGGTTTTAGGTGGTTGGAGGAGGAGGAGAAGGATCAGTTGGAGTTGGAGGAGGAGAGGGAGATATGAGGAGGAGGAGGAGGAGGATATAAACTCAGCTTCCATGAATGAACAGCCACTTTTACTGTGTCAGTGACAAGATGACTTCCACATGTTCAAGTTGTTCCAGAACTTATTCAAGACTTGATAATTTAAAAAGACATGAGAAATACTCTTGCTTAGCAAAGAATCATAAGCAGGATGGGAGAGACTTCCACCAAATCGGAAGAGTACCTGGAGGTCTAAGGACAATGCAAGACAGTAACAGGTTGATTTATAAGGATAGGAAAGCAATTCATCGTAAGCATAAAATTTTCAAACCTGAGGAGAAACAAGCTAATCAGGAAGCCTGGAAACCACAATTTTCTCCACTGAAGAATCTAACGTGCATTACTTAGAAGTCTAAAGATGAAGTGGAACCGCTTGTGAAGAAGCAAGAAGTAGAAGCAGAAGAAGAATTTAGCCAAGATGGCAATTCTTCATCCGTGATGACCAAAAAAAATGTTGCTGGTGATAATGATAATGACAATGAGGAGGAGGATGAAGATGATGCTGAAAGTGACCTTTCCTCTGAATATGAAAGAGAAGGAAAAACTGGAGCCGAAATTTTATATTACTGGGAAGATCCAAATAAACTTGTAGATAGATTGCGCTTTCCTTTACAAGCTCAAGTAGCTGGAAACAACAATAATGTACACGAAATTACTTCAATTGTTAATGAAATGCGATAGGTTGGTATTATTGAATAATATTTGTTTAGTTTAGCAACCAGTTAAATGTGATTAAATTAACATTCGCAATTACTAATTCAACATTTCCTGTAGTTAAAATTTTGAAGTTTTTTACTATTCGAAATTATATATATATATATATAGTTTTTACGTTTATTATTATAATGAAATAGGTTGAATAAATGAATCTAATTTGAAATTTATGTGTTTTTCTTTATTATCTCACCTGAATTCATTGTCGTTTTTCAGGAAACCAGCTAATAAAACATCTAACGGAAGATCAGTTGAGGAGTTCCATCTTTGAGGAACGTAACATATCGCAAATCGATAAGGAAGCGATAGAGTTTACCGATATAGTAAATAGTATGCGGTAAACCCTCTTCGAATTGCCACCAGCAACGGAGCGCTCAGGTAGCACAGGTAGCACCGGAGTGGGGACGTACCTGGCTACTAGAGGGGTGAGCTATTAAATAGCCGCTCCCGACAAGAAAGCTTGTCTTTTCCCCGATGCGTCGGCTAGAGCACCAGCTCTAAGGGAATAACTGCGGTTACCCCTTAGAGAACTAATAGGTTTTCGGAATTAGATGCGCGTTGCGATTTTCTATACTTAGTTATCAGGAAAGATAGAAAGGACGTGTGGTCCAAAAAGAATCTTACTCGAAGTAAGAAAGGATTCTTTCATAATTAGAATTGTGCACACAATTATACGTGTTTACATAACAGTCGTGTTATCTTGTCAGACGGCCATACGACAAGGTATATTACTATATACAATTATTGATTTTCCGTACCACGCGTTCGCCAGCTGTGAGGGCACTACTAACGTCACGGACCTTTAAATGTTTCCAGGTATTTCACGTAATTTCCCGAGAAAATAGTAGGGAATTCGTCGTAGGGAAATACCTGCAGAAATTTAAATGTAAAGTGGGATTTAAATCCTATGAATGAAAATAACATATGCTTAACGTTTTCTGTCTCTTCTCTCAATGAGAATGGCTCATTGAGATATAGATTTTTCTTTTCAATTCAATTCTCGAATACTGTAAAATTTGGTTATAGGTAAAAATGATCAAATCCAGTATTCCAAAAGGAGAATAAAATTTATATTTTTGTTTCTTGCGTTTTTGATGGGAAAATCACCCATCTCAATTAAGCAAGTTTGTTTATAAGCAATTGTATCTCGTTAGGAGATTTGTGTGTAAATTCTTCCAGTAGACTCAAGTAGGGAAAAGGTGATTCTGCTGAGCAGAATCACCCATTGTGTTACGGGTCATAATGATGACAATTAGTGATTTCTAATATCTCATTAGAGATTGGGTTTAAAATCCAGTATCACTACACTGAATGTACCCGCGACTCAATATATTTTCCCTCTTGTACAGATGAAAAAAGCATACGATCTCGTTGCGAAAACAATAACGCTTCACAGTGCATATATAATCATTGAATCTAATATTTTCAGTCCCTACTTGTCTTAACTACATCATTATCATACCCACCTCCTCCTCTGCCCTCCTCCTCAATTCCGTCCCCTTCTTCCACGCTTTAATAGTTTATTTAATTGAGGATAATTTAAGATTCAACAGGAGAAGCGTGATTACAACTAAAGAAAAGCAGCGTACCCGATAGTGGTGCACCCTATAATAATCTTTATTAACCCAAGACCCCTTCGTAAGGAAACTAAGTTTTCGTTTACTAAGTTGACATAGATGAATCAACAGTATGTTCATGATTCTGTTGACCTGAAATCCTTATCTGTTTAACTGAATTTATTTAACCACACTTAAATGTTGGTTCTAGGAAAATAATAATTTACATTTGATATATAAAAGCAGATTTTAATATCATTGATACTCAGATAAAGTCAATATTATATGAGTATGGCGATTTATCAAGCTCAGCGCCGAGGGCAGCACCGAGAGTGGCGATGTACGCAGCAACAAGGCATTACCTACAGTTTCCTTAGTTTTTTTGTTATTTGGAAGGCGATGTGCTCCTTCATTTTACATTCAAATGCCACATATACACACAAATTTTTATGCTGATCAAAATAAATAAAATGTTTTAAAAATAATCATAGAATGTAAATTTAAATGTTGATTTGACTCGATTCGAGTCAACGTCATTTTTCACGCTCAGCAGTTGGCAGCGTAACCACATATTGAGGAAGTCGAGAAAGTAAACATAACCTGCAAAAAACCGGCAACAAAATCATTAGTTAAAATTTCGCGCGCTTCTCGATTTTAGCAGAAGTTAATAATGAAGAAATAAGGTAAACAAGTGAGTCAAAGGTCAAAGGTCCTCCAGTTTAACGACCTACGAAAATTCGAAAGAAAGATGCTTTAATTTTTAAAGGGCTGTGGCAGTAAAACTGACTGAAAGTTGGAAGACCGATCGCCGGTCCACTTGAGGGAGCGACGACCGTAGTCGCCACGTGTTCTCAGAATTTTTGTCTCTTTACAACAGGGTGGTATATTTTTGAAAGTTTTTCAATATCGGTTCTTAAATTGACCGCATTCACATTACCAGCAATGTGACACATTTCCATTACCAGACGTTTACGGTAGTGACATTCATTCGCAAGAATTTTCGCGTTTTCAAAATCGAAAAATGGTCTTTCTCAATACTATGCTTCGTAAGCATTGTCTGTTTATTAGGGAACTTATTTATATCCTTCTTGTGTTCTTTAACCCGTACTCCTAACGGACCGAGAAATTCTCGAGAATTCTCGCAATTCGCTCAGATAGACCTTCCACGAAGATTATGACGCGAAAGTTAATGTATTATTAGAAGATCAGGACACTTACGTGACAAGAAATAGGGACACAACCAAAAAAATTGCTAGCGAAGTCACAAAGCTAGCTAAAAAATGGGAATCGAGCGAATATGTCAATGAACTCACCGCGAAACAGCTAAAGGTATACCACGCTAACCCTTCGAGACTCTATGGCCTTCCAAAAATTCACAAGACAGGTGTCCCGCTTAGGCCGATCGTTTCATATGTAGGTAGTGCTACCTACAAATTAGCGACATTCACCAAAAATATTATTGTTAATAATATTGAAGCTCCTAAATCGAGAGTGCTTAACAGCTTCGATTTAGTGAACAAAAATGAGGAATTTTAGGATTCCGGAAAATCATGTCTTCGCGTCACTAGACGTTGTTTCTCTTTTCACTAATGTGCCAAAAGAAAAGGCAGTCGAGGCGGTTCGTAGTAGGTGGGATCAAATTCGCGATAAAACGAAAATTCCGTGGACAGATTTTGAGGAAGGACTTCGCTTGTATCTAGATAGTACGGATTTTAATTTCAAGGGCAAAACTTACTTGCAGAAAAGAGGACTGCCAATGGGCTCTCCCCTTTCGCCGATTTTAGCAGACCTAGTTATGGACGATCTGGAAAAAGTTATTTTACCGAAAATAGGTTCCAGGTACCGTTGTATGTCCGTTATGTCGAAGACATATTTGTAGCTCTCCCGGAAAACGAAGTAGAAAACGTTCTACAAGTTTTTAATTCGAATGATTTTGAAATTAAATTCACGCTAGAAAAAGAACAAAATAGGGCGATTAACTTCCTGGATGTAACTTTTCACAGAAATGACATCCAAGAAATAAACTGCAATTGGTTCCGGAAACCCACCTGGTCTGGTAGATGCCTAAATTTCGATTCAAACCACCCACAAAAATATAAAAAAAGTGTAGATTTCAATATGGTTGATAGAGCCATTCTCCTTTCCGATAAGCAATTTCATCTAGACAATTTACGACTGGTGGAAGACACACTTCGCGATAACTTTTACCCGGAAACATTCGTTAGAGAGAATATTAATCACAGATTAAATATTCTGGCCCAAAATGAACATCGTAGAGTTGATGAAATAGTTAAAAATGCGGAAATTAGGTCTTTCATCAGCATTCCGTACGTGGAAGGTCTATCTGAGCGAATTGCGAGAATTCTCGAGCATTACGACATAACTACGGCATTAAAAAATAACAGAGATCTCACGTCGGTCTTGAGGCCCACTAAAGATAAATTAAATAAATTGCAAAACAGCAATATTGTTTATGGCATTTTGTGCAAGGGTCAAAATTGTAAAGCGGTTTACATCGGTCAAACTAAGCGTCCGTTAGGAGTACGGGTTAAAGAACAAAAGAAGGATATAAATAAGGTCCCTAATAAACAGACAATGCTTACGAAGCATAGTATTGAGAAAGAAAATTTTTCCGATTTTGAAAACGCGAAAATTCTTGCGAATGAATGTCACTACCGTAAACGTCTGGTAATGGAAATGTGTCACATTGCTGGTAATGTGAATGCGGTCAATTTAAGAACCGATATTGAAAAACTTTCAAAAATATACCAACCTGTTGTAAAGAGACAAAAATTCTGAGAACACGTGGCGACTACGGTCGTCGCTCCCTCAAGTGGACCGGCGATCGGTCCTCTCACTTTCAGTCAGTTTTACTGTCACAGCCCTTTAAAAATTAAAGCATCATTTGGGGCAAAAATGCCCCAAAAAACTGAAATTGACGATTTTGCCCAAAATTGACACATAAATGCTTTGTTTTTCCCTTTTTTGACATACATTATTTTTGTTTGTCAAGTGAAATGTTTTTAAGTATTTTTCAACTAATTAACAATTGCTTGAACAATTTATTTTTGTTTAAATAATTATTTCTTTTGCAACTTACTCATTGAAAAGTAGATTTTTTATGTTTAATCGGACAATTGGTCATTTTTAAGAAGAATGATCTTCGTTTCAAGCATTTGGTAATTGTTTGAACAATTCTTTATTATTCAATTGTAACTTTTTCCCAAAGAGAGGTAGAAAAATCTAGTTTTCTTAAATTCAGTTATCTTTGCCGCTTATTATTAAATATCCACGTCATTCAAATAATAGTACCTCATTTTGTAATACATTCTTATTTGTTTAAATAAATGTTTGAAATATCTTTTTTTAGGCAATTAATTCGGTAATTTGTCATTGTAAAGAGCAAAATTTTGTTGTTTAACATGCCCTCTAATTACAAAAAAAACTTGCAACAGGTATGATTTTGGACCACCCTATCGAACACTCATTATTTGTAAAAGAAATTTGAATAATCTTTAATTATATTTACAGGTGAAGAAATAAAAATGTTTTTTTATCAAAAATTTTCAACTTTAAACGCTTTTAATTTTTAATTGTTCAAGTCTTCAAGACAGCATTTTAAAATTCTTTAAATTAAAAATGTAAGCTTAAAAATAAAAATCTCAAAGGGAAAATGTTTTAGGTAAAAGATTTTCGAATCACGCATTGTAAACTGAATAAAAGCATAATTGAAAAAGATATCAATTCAACTAATTATTTTAAAAACGGTTGAAATCGAACTTAGATAGATTTGTCTTCTAAAAAGTTGTAAAATTTCCGGTCAATAAATAAATTCACTGTCATTTCCCGGCTTTCCCCAGGCGCAAAAAATTCCCCGATTTTCGGTGCAGCGGCCACCCTGTCAGTACATGAGCCTTTTGATAATTAGTTTAATGAATCATTATGAAAATTATAGTACAACTTACGAGCGAAGGAAGCCACTTTGTCCATACAATCCTCTATGGCTCCACGAGTTCTATTCTTCTTTGATTCTTCATTCTCTGAATTATTTACCTGTGTGATAAAAGCATTTCTTGATAACATATTCTTTGTTTTGAAACATTAAAAAGGAGACGTAGTAGGGAAACAGACATTAGGAGCTAAAATAAGTACACAATAGCACATAACCTTAAAATTAAATAATTGTATGCGTTTTATGCTTATAAAACTGATGAAATTAAAAAAAAATAATCACAGTAAAACAAAATTCTTTATCGTTGTGAAAATTAAATTAATGATTAAATTTTTAGGTTATGTTCTCCAATGAATAATATACTGCTGTGGTAAATTATCAAGAATAAAGAACTAACCCTACGAGAAGTCGAAGCAATCATAGTGGTGGCACTCCCATGTATCGTTTTGAAGACTTGGCTTCAAAATCAGCTCCATCTAGCGGTTCCCCCGGACACTATAAGTCAGTGAACCTCCAAATCCCTGACAGCAATTCATTCCAAACCCTGCTTCCCCCAAATTCTCGTAAATATTAAATTTCGCTTATTTTCGTGCAAATAGACTTTCAAAATTATCAAAATTGATAAATATAAAAAGATTTTCCATACGTAAAATATATATTTAAATACTAGAAGTATGATTTGTTGTAATCGTTGTAATGCAAAGGATTAATTGGCTTTTGGATTTGAAATTATGTCTTAGAATAATATTTCTTATTTCTCTAACAAAGAAATTTTTATAAACGATAAACTTTGCTTGAAGAAAAAAACCTCCTAATATCTCAAAAATACTTTTATTTATATCCCTTTTTAATTTATTTGTTACTGCTTCAAAATATGAAAACAACAAAGTAACCTCAAATCAACCAAATGGTACTTTTTTTTTATTTCAATGCTTACCAATCAACAGATTTCCTTACATCAGCACGAAATAGTACACACAGTACGTATATAACAATATACACAAAAAAACTTGCAGAAAATTTTATACAACAAGGTTAACACAACAAATTAAATTTGACACTTCGACTAATGTCCAATTTCGAGATTTCGAAATATTTGAAAATATTATGGTTGCACATGCGCATTGCATTCTACTAACTCTCAGCGCCACCTAGCGGTTCCCCCGCACACTAAAACGTAATGCCTTCAAAACTATACATGGGAGTGCCACCACTATGGAAGCAATAGCCTTCTCCACGAGTTCGTTGTTTTCATCACTGGCACTGGAAGTAGGGATGGCCGACTCGAGTCCGATTCCTTCGACTATTCGATTCTCAGTGTCTGGAGCCGTATTCATAGTCGTCAAGATCGTCTCGAGTTCGGTCTCAAGATCGTGTCTCGATTCATAGTCACGCCTCGAGATGGCCGTCAATTCGCGCCTCAAATCTCAGCTTCAGTAAGGCGGTCATGATTCATAGTCCATGCTTAAGAGCGTCTTGGCGATTTATGTATTCACAGTCCTAACAAGACGATCTTATACAGTAAACAAGCATGGCTTGTTCCAAATCGAGTCCGGAGTTGACTTGAGAGAGTCTTGTGCGCCGAAAAAATGGATTTAATTGGGGATAATATTATTGATATTGAAGAAAACGATAATGAGGTGATAATTCGTGTACCTAAAAGGCATGTGCGTGATTTTCAAAACCCGTTTGAGTACTGTAACGAGAGCAACTTCAAGAAGAGGTATCGATTTGATAAGAACAGTGTAATGTATGGAATTTTACTACAAATTGAAGCAGGCTTAACTAAAGTAAACAGACGAGGTTTACCGATCCAACCTGTTTTCCAATTGCTGGTCTGCTTACGATTTTATGCAACAGCTAGTTATCAGGTAAGCTAAAAATAATCTTATGGGGCTTGAACCAAACCTAACCTATATCATATAGAGAAGCAAAACATTTTTTTGAACTGATGAAACTCCCGCGCGCTCAATATTGTCATCGATTATAGAATTGAGTGAGAGAAGAAGCAACACCTCACATTTTCGATCCAGAAACAAGCATTCTGATTGGCGGATATATCGGAAAGTCTCGGAGGAACGTGGAATACGGAATAAGAACATCTCAAGCATTTCCTTCGTGAAGTCCGTGCTTAGGAAGAATTTCTTAGTCAAGACGATCTTATTTTTCGACTATGAATATGCATTATCTCAAGACTGTCTTGAGTGAATAAGATGATCTTGATCAAGGCGATCTCAAGCCTGTGACCAAGCTCGGACTATGAATACGCCCCTGGAGACTCGAATATCCAGACTCGATTCTGTGCGGGCATAATTTAAAAACTCGCTTTTCGATAAATATGGTTGAGGCTCCCTACCATAATAACTTGCTTGAAAGTTGGTATACATTTCATAAAGCAAAGCGTATTGTTTTTTATCAATATCAAGATTCAAATTACAATACGGATAACCCTGATTGTTCAAAAATAGTTTGACATTAGTAATTTTACAGTGGTCGAAATGGCTAGAATTTTTGGTGGTAACATTCTTCCTATTTGTTTGAAATCCCAAAATAACAAATCTGGGTTTCTCTAATTGCGCTGTCGTTTTAACAGTCCATACATGATTTGATGTATTTCGTAGCAGAGGATATTCATACAATTCTCCCAAGTACGAAAACTAATTGGATTAAGCAGGTCCTTTTCAATGTACTTCAACAATTTAAATTTACGTGCATCTGACAATCTAACACTAGGTAGTAGCCACTCAATTTTATCAAATAAAATTTTGAATTCTTCCTCAGCCGTTTGCAAAATTGCATTCACATCATTTCTCGCTCGTGTTAAAATTAACTCATGTCTACCATTTACTATAATTTTTTGATAGTCTTCAGAAAAACCAAATATTACATTAAGTGGTATTGAAACGTCAAAATTACCAGCATTATCAGTTAATGAAGTGTTCGCATTACTTGATGGAAAACAACCAGCATTCTCCAGAAATTTGCTCTGAACATCATAAACTGATGTATAATTTTTTATAAGGGTTGTGAGACCCACATTTTTATTTTTGTCAATTTCGACTGCGTTAAGTTCATAACGTGCTTCTTCAAATAAATGACAGATGGCATTAATAACACAGCCACACAAAAAAAAACTTTGTTTCGGATCTGGAGGTCAGACCATGTTTATAATAGGTTTTTGGGGTCGCTGAATCCGAATCCGATGTCCAAAAACCCCCAGCACGTCAGGGTTCTGACATAACCTCAAAAAACGTCATAAAAAATCTTTTTTCGGGTCTGGAGGACAGACCATGTTTCCTATATGTTTTTGGGATCACTGAATCCGAATCCGAGGTCCGAAGAACCCCAGCACGTGAGGGTTCTGACATAACCTCAAAAAACCTCATAA
>CAKNYM010043033.1:0-24654 GCA_932195095.1 Andricus curvator | reverse complement strand
AAAAAAAAATTACTACTCCAAACAATGACAAACTATTACATTTCAATCAGAAAAGACGATTATTTTTTACATTTTTTGGGAGTAAATAATTGTTTAAATAAGTTACATTTGTTTAAACAATTAAAAATAGTTTAAAAAGTCATCGAAAATATTCGAATTGCCCATTAGTAATTATTTGTATGAAAAAGACGACGGAAATTGCTGAAAAGTAACAATAATACGTAAAAATGTAGTTTTTTATTTTTGGGTCATATGGGGGGCGCGGGGGGGGGGGGGTACGGGGGGGTTGAAAATAAAAGTTTAAGTATGCTTTTATTTCCTAGGTACTCCTTCTCAATCCCTAAAAAGTTTGCCACGTTTCGATCAAACCCTGAAGTATGAGTTAAATGTTTCAAAAATCCAAAATTTCCCCATGTTAATTAAATGGGATTTTGAAGTGTCCCGTGGCACGTGTTAATATTCGAATTTCGAAAAAAAAAATTAGGGATTTTTTTTCTCCGGAAATGGAATCTTTTGGGGAGGGGGGGGGGGACTTGTCCTCTAGGGTGAAAAAAAATTTTGCAATGCATTTTTGGACCACCCTAATGCACACGCTGAGTACCTAGAACACATACTATCTGGGTGTCCCACCCACGCGGGAACAACGTATATCTACATACATACATAATGCGGCCCTAAGAGTGCTTTATCACCATCTTTGTCGCTCTTACGGTCTTGACCGCGACCCTGCCCTGCCGAACGCTCGAAGAGCGATAGAGTTAATTGTTCAAAACGAGAAAAGCCAAATTTTCTGGAACTACGATTTTCGGACAGCAGTCTCCGTTGTACACTCGAGGCCTGACAACGTTCTCCAAGACTTCGAAAAACCTCAAAACCTTGAAAGGGAGCTGCAACGACTGTACCCAAAATATTCGGTTAAAGTAATTGTCCTTGTGATCCATGCTCTCGGAGGTGCGAAACTAACACTGGTTCGTAACCTTAGAGCCATACCTCCGTGCATAGAATATGCCAAGGCACTTGCGAGATGGATGCAGAAACCTGTCATCCTTGGGTCGTTTCGTGTCCTCAAGACACACGAGGCTTTCGCCTGCCTGTCGTTGTGATTTCATGGTGCCCTGTGACCACCCATCTCAAGGTCGTCAGACGTGGCCATATGTGTGATTTACCGCGGTTCTACTGGGAGCCGGTGTCATTTTTAAATGGCAGTTTCATGGCGGTGGTTGTTTAACCCGTTTTTTATTTTTTTTTTTCTAAATTATATATATATATATATATATATATATATATATATATATATACCTATATATTCATATTCATAAGACCCTAATGTCAATTTAATAATTCTTCTAAACAACATGTATGGCACGAAGGAATAGTAAGGAGTAGTATCCTGTAAGTGGGGAGTGGGACGAGCAATGTCCAAGAATTGGTTGATGTTTGCCGCGAATGGAAACCCGTGAGCAATCCCGCGCACTTGCACACTGGCCGTCGCCATGTCAACGACGTCAACACGCGTTGGAATTTTTGAACAAAATAAAAACACAAACAAACATCGAGATCATCGAAATGTCAAAATATAACATAAGGGAGTAGGTATAACACGCGACAGCGCAAACAACACTGCGCATGTGTACGGGACTGCTCACGGGTTTCCATTCGTGGCAAACATTAACGAATTCTTGAACATTGCTCGTCTCACCTCTTCTCACCAAACACATAAGGTGATACCACTCCTTACTATTCCTTCGTGATGTATGAGATCCTGAAAAAGTCCCTGTACATGAACCTGCACCTTAATTCACTCTGTACAGGAATCTGTAGATGATCATTCAAAGGTTGACTTATATACAGGTCCCTTTGCAGGATCATGTAAAGTTTCCTTCGCCAAATTCCTGCAGAGGACACGTCAAGATTTCCTGTGCAGGTTCGTATGCGCGAACCTCTACAGGAATATATTGAGGATCCCCCGACGTTCCTGTACAGGAATTTTGACGCAGAAAAAACTGGGATTTTTATTAGAACCGATTTTCGGTTCCAAGGCAGCTGCAACAAAAAGGAACCTCTCTTGCCGAAAGAAACCCAAAATGATAAATTGTTCAAAAGGAACCCAAACTATAAGTTCTAGTAGTGACTTTTTTTCAGAACTCACTTTCTGCAAAGATATTATATCCTAGATGCGGCAAGTGGCGGCGTAGTGGGGGAACAATATATATATATAGCAACTACTTTCGTGCGGTGCGTAGCTACTGCCCTCTTCGTACTACCTTTCTCCACTCTTTTTCTGTAGGTACACTCGTTGCTCTGCGGCTCCAAGGGTAATGATTTTAAATATATTATCCTTGCAGCTTCTCCCTGTTATCTCAAAACATCGGTAAAGTAGAAGCAGGGATTCTGACATGATTTACAAAATAACAAATTAATATAAAATGATAATACTTTTGAAATTCTAATCCTTATTTTATTTGTACAGAAAATAAATTAGTGACAATATTAAAGGATTGCCACAAAAATTAATTTTAATGCTAATTTTGTAATTAGGTAAATATTTATTTTTCCAATTTATATTTCACATTCCGGTGTATTAAGTAAAGATGATATAAATGTTTCTTTAAAATGGATAAAGAAACATGTATTAAATTTTCATTTTCTTACAGCAATTTTTTATTAAATAATTTGAAACAAATTAATCAATATTGATCCTAGGTTAGAAGTAAACTACACCAATCAATTCTATGTAAAAATTAACTCCAGAAACTTGTACTAAATTTTCACTGACATTCAAAACTTTTTTTTCTTGGCAAATGTATAAATGTTAAGGTTGCAGGGTTATAAATAAAAGCATTGCTATTATTTTGCAACGATAAAAATCTAATAATTTCAGAATTTATTAAATTGATCTTTTAAATGAGGAACGCTTGCGAAGTTAAACAAAATCGAATATAACCGATAAAGATTATATAATTTCTAATTAAAAGCCTTCAATGTTAAATTATTTTTAATTGAAACCTTCAAAATTAGGAAATTTTATTTTAAATTAGAAGTAATATTTTTTAATAGAAAACGTTCTAATTGGAATAATTTTTATATTAAAAAATTAAAAACTTCAATTATAATTTCTAATTAGAATTACAATTCTAATGCATAAAATAAGTCTTCACTCATTAAAATATGTAATCATTTTTACATTCTAATCATTTATGATTGAGAAAGTATTACAATAGGCCGAAATTTCACACCTCAGTTTTTGAACGGATCTTCACGTTTTGAGACCCCCTGAAGCCGAAAATCAAGTTTTGGCAATGGCGTCTGTCTATCTGTATGTCTGTATGTCCGTAAACATGATAACTCTCGAAAAAATGATCGGATCAAATCGTCGAGCTTTGGCACACTTTCTTGTATTCTAAAAGAAAGAGCGAGTTTGTTAACCAACGACAGATACGTGAAGAAAGTTCAAAAGAAGAATTGAAGCTTTTTTATATATCTACAATGTCTCCCTCAACCATTTTTTGATAAGACTTGATGTTTGGGTTTTATTTCTCGAAAATAATATGCAAAAAATCCTACAAAATTTCTTCTGAGCATTTTTTGTTAGGATTTGTCATTTTCGGCTTTATTTATCGAAAATACTATAAAAAAAATAAAATGAAAATTTTCGGAAAAACCGCGTGAGATACGGTAAAAAGTTGTATGGTTGAATTGCAGCTTTTAAAATGTCCTTAAAAAATTTCTTGAACCATTTTTTGATGGAATTTGTCATTTTTGGTTTATTTATCTAAAATTTCCCTTTCTCTACTTCTTTAGGTCAGGAAATATTTAAAGGTAAACGACTAATCGTGAAATAAGGGCGGGTAGAAATATTATGTCAAAATATTTTGAAATACAAGAGGTATTTCAAACGGTGTTGTCTCAATATTTCCGAGAAAATTTTGGTCTTCAGCACTGTATACTACAACAGGTAAAGAGAAGTAGTTATTATACAATGCCGTGGAGGCTGGGGTCCTTTTAATTTAAAAAAATTAGAAATGTTCAATCAGTTAATTGTAACAATTTTCATCATAACAAATTGTAAGTTGGTACTATTAGTTTTCGTTATGAAAAAGTTAAAAAATTTTAATGTAAAAGTCGTGTGGCCTAAACTAAACTATTTCAATAGTAAATATTTTTAATTTTATATCAAATATATTATAATTATATCGAAGTATCTGGGCTAACCGAAAATATTTGTGCTAACACTTTTTATTCAAATAATGTTTGCTTATTAGGGACCAAATGAAACAAATAACTCGCAGTAAGTGTACATAAATTTAATATGAATTTAACTGTACGCGCCAAAGAAAGCTGGTAAGTGAAAAACGAACCTAGCCAACAACAATTTAAAAAAAAAGTCAGGGAATTTTATTGGTCAGGAAAAAGTCAGGGAATTAACAAAATAAATCTTGTAAAAGTCACTGAATTTCTATAACTTTAAATAACTGTCAAGAAGAATAAATATGAAATATTTTTATTCCGTTTATAAAAGATTCTAGTTTAAAATTTTTATAAGTTTAACATTCTGGCAGTTGAATATTAACTTACATATTATTATTATTAGTAATTTATTTACCTTGTATTTATATTTCTTTTTTTTGCAGTTGCTTCCTCTTGAAGATTATCTTTTGCGTAATAAATTGTATTATTTGTTTGAAAATTCAACAATTTTGTTAAAAAATCATTCTTTTTGGTTGAAAATTCAATTGTTTTGTTCAAAATTCATCTTTGAGGGTTAAAAATTCAAATATTTTTGTAGAAAATGTACTTTTTGTAAAAAAATTCATATCTTAGTGTTGAACATTCAACTTTTTCGGATGAAAATCCAAGCATTTTTTTGAAAATTTGTCTTTTTAATTTAAAAATTCATTTAGTTTAGTAGAAATTGCATCTTTATTGGATAAAAATGAAACTGTTTTGTTAAAAATTCGTCTTTTTGGGTTGAAAATTCAAATATTTTCGTAGAAAATTTAATTTTTGTTTAAAATTGAATCTTAATGTTGAATTTTTAACTGAATTCTTTTTTGGATGAGAATTCAACTATTTTTTTGTAAATTTGTCGTTTTAAATAAAAAATGTATCTATTTCAGTAGAAATTGCACCGTTCTTGGAGATAAATGCTACTGTTTGGTTGAAAATTTAACAATTTTGTTAAAAAGTCATGCTTTTTGGTTTAAAATTCAACTGTTTTGTTGAAAATTAGTCTTGTTGGGTATTTATTTATTTTATATAACTATTTTCGTAGAAAATTTATTTTTCGTTTAAAACTCATATTTTGATATGGAAAAGTCAATAAAATCTTTTTTGGATGAAAATTGCATCTTTCTTGGATAAAAATGCAACTGTTTAGTTGCAAATTAATCTTCTTTGCCTATAATCGGTTACATAATTTAAGTACGGCTCCTTACTAATTCTCGTCATTTTGTAAAACATTGAGGACATTCATCTTCAAAATTAGTGCAAGGAAATTCAAGTATATCGAATATCTTGGGAAAAATAAATAGTAATAGGCAGTGTCTACTTGTACCAAAAAAATTAGGCTATTTGTACCGAAAATTCTGTACAAATAGTCCCCTTTTCAGGTCCCGCTATTCTTATCCAAAATAGTACATTTTGTGACTAGTGTGGACCCAGGCGGAAATATTATATATAGTTTATATATAGTGTGAAGTATTATATATAATATTCATTTGTTTTATATAAAAAATGTATAAAACAAATGAATATTATATATAATACTTCACACTATATATAAACTATATATAATATTTCCGCCTGGGGACCGACAGCCTTTTTGAAACATGACACGAGATTCAAAAAGAAAAGCCGTCAGTCCACAGGAATCACGAACGATACTTTTCAGAACAAAATCATAAATGGCGTGATTTCATTGTCTCCATGGAAAAATGCAAAATCACGTTTTGAGTCGGTGAAGGTACGCATGAGCTTTACTGCATTTTTGTTCTAAAGAGCGTGAATGAGACAACCAAGTATAATGTGCGAGGCGATAGGAACACGCTATACTCTTCGTTAGAAACATCGATTCACCAATCCGCTATGAATTCTCTTTCTATCTTTGTCAACCACGGTCTCTCTCTAGCGTTACGAAAATACACGGAGCACGCTAAAAAAAAGCTCTGTTTTTAACTCTAAGTCACGCCGTGCTTACTGAACCCTATTTTGTAACTCATCCAACGCACCGCCAGACACCGCTCAAAATGCGTACGTTTGCGTTTGTCTATGGAGGCATGAAAACATGCCATTATTATGATTGCGTTCTGAAAATTTTTTTGTATACTTCTATTCGATGTTATCACGCATAATTATTACAGAGTAGCCACTGGAACTTAAAAAAACTTCCAGGCCATTTTCCGGGTTTCCAGGTTATTTTCCGGTTTTCCAAGTAAAAAATTACATTTTTCCGAAATAACTTTTAATCATTTTTAATAATTACTATTTAATACTAATTGCTTTGTTATATTAAGTTTAAAAGAATTAAACATTTCACAGCCCAAAGTAATCTCGAAACAGGGGAAATATAGAGTAATTTTTCAAATAAAAAAAGTCTGCCCGCTGGGCGGGCACATTCTCATCACGCGCTTCGCGCGCGGCTCACTTCGCTCGCAAGTTTGAGCGCGCCTAGGGCCTAAATAAAATTATAGCAAAAACATATATTTTATAGATCGCAGTTCTTTGCATCTGCATACTCTGAATTTTCTACGTAATTTAGCATAGTTAAAGATTAAGTTGCTCAAAGCAATTTAATTTTATTTTCCGAGCTACCTTCAATAAAAATCAACAATCCTTTCTTCGGACTTCCTTTCCTATCTCGCGTTGTTAAGAAAATTTGTAGGAATTTTTAAAAGCTGAAATTCCTTCAAAAACTTTTCCATTCATATGAAATCATGTATGAAATCGGTCTTTTGTATCTTGGAAAATATAGCTTTTTTATATTTAAGCTTTTTTGACACTTCTTATCTTAACCAAGAACTATAGCCCACCTGTAATTCGTCAATAGTTATATATACTTAATTATAGGTATATTCCGATGTTTTGTTAGGTAATAAGAATAGCCTACAGCTGGGATGGCTATAAAATATGCATAAATCTAACTTCACATCATAATTTACGTGAATAATATTAAAGAATGTGTATGCTGTCACAGATTACTTTCAAACATTAACAAGTTTAAAAACAAAAATTTCACTGTGAACAATCGGAAAAAACATTCTTCAATTCAAAGAAAATTTCCTTGAATTAAAGAAATATATTCATTGGCTCTCCAGACGAAGAAAAGTTTATTTGATGGAAGTTTCTACAAGTACCGAAAAAATTTGGTCCATTGTACCGAAATATCGGTACAAATAGCCCCTTTTCCAGCCCTATTTGTACCGAAAAACCCGCCTATTTGTACCGAAATTTCGGTACCCGTAGCCACGGCCTTATTTGATTCAAAGACATTTCTTTAGTTCAAGGAAGTGGTTTTTGTTTGAATAAAGATTTTTCTTTAATTTAATATGATTACGTTAAGGAAACTGTTTCCTTAATTCTAGGCAAATATTTTTCTGATATTTTCATAAATATTTACAGTTAAAATTAAATGCAATTTTGTTCAAATTCGATTAAAATTTATTTCTTTATTGATTGCTAATGACATGATATTGACATTTGATATTCTAATATTGAATTATACTGTCTAACTTTAAAATCTTTGAAATTAAAATGATTTGACTTAGACAATACGACAATTTCAAGTCGGTTGTATTTAAAATTGTTCAATTTTGATGTTTTGGTTTTAAACGTCTTAAAGTTATAAATCATTTTCGAGTTTTAATTTTTACGACTTTTTTCTGTTAGTTCAGAAATTGGCATTAATCAGAAAAAATATGACAATACAATTTTCTCTATATGTAATTATATTATGTTCATATTTATAACTTAAGGATAATTGGAATTTTTTGATTTTTTTCGCAATATCGTCTTAAAGAACTTCCGAAAATAGTTACTCTTGGGGATTTAATAAGTTAATGACAATGTACATTCTTAATCACTCGGTGATTTAATAAGCTCTAGAGAAAAATAAATAGTACATATCATGCCGTTCAAAAAATACGTAACGCCTTAGCGGAAGGGGGCACCTCGAGCCTCACGCCAATTTTAAAACGTACACACACGTAAAGTAGAAAAAGTGATAGGGGGGGGGGGAGTCAAATCTGTCAGGAAAAAGCTTTTAGCATTTTTTGAACGGCCCCTATATGTATGAGGTGTCCAAAAATGGTGTCTTCAAAGCATATATCATTCGACGCAGAATTTCACGAAACGTATAAATCAATAGCGTCTCAGAAAAGTATTTTTGGTGCTTTTTTGAAAATCTTAAGAATCAGTTATATCTCTGGCTGGTCTGAAAGATCTAAATTCTAAAATTCAAACAAGAAACCTAAAACTTGATGCAGGAAAGTGTCCTTGACATTTTTACTCAGTACCTTTTGTTAGCATTGGTAAATTTCCCGAGTACCCCATCCTTTAAATTTAAAGATTAAACCTGGAGATGTAAAGAAAAGCAGGTATATATTTCGGGCGAGAGGGCGGGGCACTTCTGATACTCCTGTTAGAAATTAGATTCCATTTATTTTGTTATTTTTCCTTAAATATTTTCTATTTCTTTAAAACGTCATATCTATCTATAATTCTTTGAATTTTTATAATTTCAAAAGCAAATTTTTATCCTGCATAATAAGGTACATCATAAGGTATAATAAGTCAATATGAATTTCGAATTGTTTTATCTTGCATAATAAGGTATATGTATAATAAGGTATAATAAGTCAATATGAATTGCGAATTGAATTCTCTGTTATATTATTTTATAATTTAAGTTAAATAAAAATTGTTACAAAAATTGGTTCTCTGATCGCTATAATGAAATATACAGTTAGCTATTAATTGGTCAAATATATTTAATAAATCATTGTAACAATGACGTAAAGGATTGAAATTGTACAACCTCTGAACGATACAGACAGAAAATTAAAAGAGTAATAACCATCGCAAAACTAAACATATCAATGAATTTCGTTCTGACAAAGAGAATAAAATTTTGTTGGTGTAAGGCTTTCAAACAGAGGTTCAACATTTTTTTAACTCAAAAAGTTTAAATTTGGGGCGGCAACTAAAATGCGGCGGATTGAAAATGAAGCTTTAAAAATTCGAAGTGTCTACAATCTACTGCATGTACCGAAAATATCCTGCTTTTCGTACCCAAATTTCGGTGCATAGAGCCCCTTCGTCCTCAAATTCGTACAAAAAAATTCAGCTATTCGTACCGACATTTCTGTACACGTGGCCACGTCATTAAAAATTGTACACTTTAAAAATTGAAACAATTAAAATGAAAAATGTTTAATTCCGTATTCAAAAAAAATTAAAAGTGTGGTCTTTTAGACAAAAAAATATATAAATAAAATATTAAGAACTAAACATTCACTGATAAATGTTCATATTGTTCAAAGTCTAACTATTTTACTATTTCAGGATGTACACTAGTTAGCAGTTATCTCAAGTTCAAAAAGGCGCATTTTGAAAAATGATTTTTAAACTCGAGGAAAATATTTCCATTGTTAATTGTAACTAGCTTTGGAAGATTGCGGAAGGCGAATTTTCAAAAAAATATTTCAGTTATTTAGAGGCTTACATGTTTCTGCTTTCTCTTCAGGTAAAAGTTGCGCAATTCTTATTTAATCCTAAGGTTGTACGGATTATTCTATTTTTATTTTGAAAAATGTATTTAAGAAAAATATTGTCAATAAAATTAACAATTGTGTAATTTCTGAATAAAATGTTGTAAATAAAAACGTACCAAAGAGATTTGTAGATAATCCTTCAAAGAATAAAATGAAGTGATAAAAGATTAACCTGAAATATTTTTTTCCAAAGTTCACCTTGTTAAGCGTAAAAATGCTTAATGAACTTTTTTGTGTAAGCTCGAAGTCAATCTCTGACTTCGAGCGCTTTATTTGCCTTTATGAGTACAGGTCAAGAACTAAGCTCCTCAGAGAGGCGGCGCTTTATATATGCTAATTAGACGTAGAGTGGGGGTAATTGTCAGCTCGTAACAACTTCCTTTTTAGATTGAACTTAGTCTCTAAGTTTTGTTTTTTATCTTTGAAGGTTTGGTTTTTTGAACTATGCTACATGTTTCGTAGTTTGACAATGATTCGGGAGTTGGTTGGGTTTGGTACATTCAATATGGGATTGGTGGACTACTTTATTTCTATTACTGAATAATTTGATTGTTTTCCGAAAGCATCGCTTTATGCAATCGAGGATGCCTAATTTACCTAAAGTATACAGAGTTCCTAGTGCTAAGGCGGCGTAACCTAAATATTGTAACCATTCTAAACTAGTTTCTTTCCAAGTACTGAGCCTTCTGTGGGTGGAAATAGTATGCAGGATATTTTCGGTGTCGTCTAGGCTAATTCTGGCTTGCTTAAGTTCTTCGTGTGATATTTGTTTTGGAAGTTGTACTAATTTTTGTTCTAACCTGTCAATTTCTCTTTGTTCAAAATTTATCTCGTATGTTACATTTAGCCATTGCGTCATATGTGTTTCATATGATTTTTCTAATTCTAGGGTATCGTAGCTGTTCTACACTTTGCATCCAAATCCTGTAAGTTTTTGGGGTTCCGAAATTTTTTCTGTTTTAACTGAATCTTTGCAACTTATGTCTAAGTCTAATGGTTTGGAGGGTATTATAATATAACCATTTATTATAGGTATGGAAGTTTCCTTGTGTAACAGATAAGGTGACTGATTACATTTGTTTTCTGAGTATCTTCTAAGTAAACTGGATTCGCAAGATTCGCTATCTATTAACTTGACATTAGGTTGGGTTTTTCTACATATTTTATATACATCTATCTGTTTGCATTTGTCAATTGTCTGTCTGTCGGTTGGCACGTAAGAGTCTCGGTATTTAATGATCATGTCATAGTCGGGGATTATTGTTATGTGAACTTTATTTACTTGTATCGGGATAGGGACTATTCTTTGCAAGGAACCTTCTTCTTTCTCAATTACCGGTATCTCCAGTATGTATGTAAATAGGCCTTGGATTACTGCTACGGAGAGGGTACAGATGTATATAATGTGCTGGTAGTTTTCTTCTTCATTGCCAAAATGGTAGCGCGTACGTTGAGTTGTCTCGAATTCTCTAATGGTTTCTTTCAACATCTTTGGTGTTAAAATTTGGGGATGTACTATCCGAAGGTGATGTTTCTTATAAACTGTCTGTCGGTATTCTCTTTGGCAGCTATCCATTTATGGTCCGTTGACGAGGAGTCTAAGATTAATTCTTGTGTGATTTGACAGGATGCTAGCTATGTTTTTGTTATCTGTATAAATTGTGTCAAATTCGGTGTTAATTTGTTTCATGTCGGATTCGCTCAATGTACCGAACAGAGTTTCGGATATATCACCCACAAAATTCGCTAATCTTCTTTTTTGACGTTGTTTGCCTAATAACTTGTGTAGGATATTGTTTTTACTAGCTAGTCTATTGTAGCGACTCCTAACCAATTGGACTTCATAATAAGGTGTGCATTTCTTGTTGCTGGCTAGTTCTGCCATAGTAATGGTGGTGTCGATGGCTTTAATCCGGTTTACGGTGGATGTCATATTGATTGCTATAACCATTTTTTACTTTTCATGAAACAAGTGTACTTTAGAGATTTCCTCGATGTAGATGTTTCCTTCAATTTTTTCGAGGGTGTAGTCAGCACTGATGATCGGTGCTAGGGCTAGCAGGAAGGTCCAGAAGGGTGTCATTATCGTCTGTGAAATAGGGCATTGTCTGATTGATATGAATTCGGATAATTTTGTCCTTATTTCTTATTCGTAAATTATTATTGTCTAAGTAGTCAATAACTTCAAAAGGGCCTTTCCAAGAGGGGTCTCGTTTGTTAGACTTAGTATTGTTAATGATTTTTACTGTGTCTCCTGGTTTGTATAGGGGGTGTTTGTGAGTGATATTTTCGTCGAGTCTTTTCTTCGTTTTTTTCTGTTTCTATTTCTATTCTTTCTCTAACCCTTCGTAGGATTTCTTCGTGTTTCTTTTTCCACTTTTTCACTAGTTCCGGATACGTCAGGGTTGGTGAACACGCTACCGATGATGGTATGTTAGCTTCTCTTCCAAACATAAGTTCAAAGGGTGAAAATCCTGTTATTTGGTTCTTCATTGTGTTGATTGCAAAGTTAATAAATTTCAAATTGTCATCCCATTCATTGTTTTTTCTGAGATGCCTGTTTTGATTAGGTTCCCTAGGGTGGAGTGCATTCTTTCGATGTTTCCGTTGGACTACGGATGAAAAGCTGTTGTTCTTACATGAGTCATTTGTAATGCTTCTTCAAACTGTTGCATCATTTCTGATAGAAAGTTTTGTCCCTGATTTTTTAGGATTGTTTTGGGTGCTCCGAAGATGTAGATGTAGTGATCGAGCAGCCCTTCTATTATTGAACTAGTTGTTTCGTTAGCCATCGGGATTATCACCGTGTAATGAGTTAATCTATCTTGTAGGCTCAGAATATATTTGTTACCTTTTACTGTTTCGGGTAATGGGCCGTATATATCTAGGGCTATTTTTTCATTGGGTTTCAGAGGAATGTCTAATATAATTCCCTCAGCTTGGTTCTTGATTCTTGTGGTTTTTTGGAGTTGACAGATGGGGCATGTTTTGACATACTTTTTAATGTCTTCATCCATACCTATCCATTGTCCTATTTTCTTCGCTTTTTCAATGGTATTCTTTTTCCCAAGATGTTCCGCATGCGCTTCTTTAATTATATTAGTTTTTTCTTCTTTCATTAATTCTCGGGTATTGTTAAAACATAGGTGAAATCCTAAGTGGGGATACAAGTTCGATAGGTATTCCATCATTTCCTATATCAGTTCCTTTTCTATTGGTGTAAATAGTGGGTCACCGAATATAAATCTTATCAATGTTAGTTTTTTGCTGATAGTTTCATCGATAAACCAGCCTAGTTTCCGTAACCAATCCTCTTCATTATATTTTGGCATGTCTTCTTTGTTTATTACTTCCCAGAGTTTTCCGACGGCGTTGGGTTTTGTTTTTAATTTTCCTTGCGTTGGGTTCAGTCGCCATGTCATAAAATCGTTGTAAAGTTCATTTTGTTGAGGTGTTTCGGATCCAGATGAATTATTGGGATCGTCGTTAATCTCTACTGATTCTCACATTCTTCTGACTGGGATTTCAATTTTTTCTTGTAGTATTTCGTCCTTGATGATAGTGGGGCGATTAACTGGTGTACCATTTCTGTATCTGATAGCTCATCTTCGGTAGTTAAATCTATTCCGTCTAGCGCTCGTTGTAGAATGTCGCTGGTGTGGATTGGGAATAGTCTTTCACATTGTGTAACCAAATGAGTGCTTTGTGATCAGTTTGGATTTTGAACTTATTTCCTAGCAAGCATTGACGTAACCTTTCCATTGCCCATACTATAGCTAAGAGTTCTTTTTCTGAGGTGCTGTAATTTTCTTATGCTTCATTAAGGGTTCTGCTAATAAATAAGCAAGGATGTCCGGCCTGGGATAGCACTGCGCCTAATCCTTGATTCGATGCGTCGGTTGTTAGAGTGAATCCTTCTTTAAAATCGGGAAATCTCAATACTGGTGATGTTGCTAACACGTTTTTTAATTTTTCAAAAGCTTCTTCACACTTTGGAGTCCAATAAAAAATGGTGTCCTTTTGAGTTAGCCTGGAGAGTGGTCTAGCTATAGATAAAAAGTTCTTTATAAACTTCCTATAATATCCAGCCAATCCTAGGAATGATTGCACGTCTTTAGGTGTTTTCAGCTGCTTGAATTCCTGAATTGCCTTGATCCTAATAGGGTTTGGCTTAACTCTTTCTGCGGTGATCAGGTGGCCTAGGTACTCTAGTTCTGGACGTAGGTACTCGCATTTTGATGGTTCTAATTTCAAGCCTAATTGTTTTATTCTTTCCAGGACAGTCACTAAATTTTTGTTATGTTCTTCTAATGTCTTCCCGAATATTACAATATCTTCAATGTAAACGAAGCATTTTTTCCCAATTAGTCCTCTGAACGCATTGTCCATCATACCTTGGAACGTAGCGGGTGCGTTTTTTAGACCAAATGGCATCCTATTATATTCAAAATGCCCTTGTATAGTAGAGAATGCTGTATATTATTTGCACTCTTCCTTTATGGGGATTTGGTGGAATCCTGCATAATATAATCTACTACCATTCTAAGCTTTCCTCCTTTTTTAGGGACTATCCATAGTGGGGAGTTGCAAGGTGATTGGGACTCTCTTATTATACCTTTTTTCAGTAATTCACTTGTTTCGTTAAGTGCGAATTCCTTGTGTTTCTCGGGTAGTTTATGGGATCTTAAGTTGATAATTTTTGCTGAGTTCAGTATTATTTCATGTTCGATTAGATTTGTACAGGGCAGAGGTTCTCCATCTAAAGTAAAGACTTCTGAGTATTGAGTCACAATTTCTTTTATCCGTTCTCTAATTTTTGGTTTGATATGTTTTAGGTTCAGGCAATTTTGAAGTTTTTCCAGTCTGTTGAAGTAGTTTGAAGGGTAATCACCCCCTTTTTGGGCAAGATCAACGTCTCGTGAACCTACAGACATAATTCTGCTGAATTTAATTTTCTCTGGTATTATGATGGGTTTCTGGGAATAGTTATAATATGGTATTTCTACCTTATTATTGTATATTGTGTATAATCCATCAGGAATTTCTTTTTGATCTTCTACCCACATTACTTGATTTTCTTCGTCGGGTACGTTGATTTTACAGATTTTTTTTTTGAGTTTCCTGGTAGGTAGTCTCCCTCGAAATGTAATGGTAGTTTCCATTTGTCGAATATCAAATCAGTTTTTGTGATCGCATATCTTAGGTATTTGTGGAAGAATGGCAATCCTATTATTCCATCTTCTAATAATGGAAAGTTTTCTTCTACTATGTGGAATAGTTGTTTTTTTTCAAAATACTGCAGATAAGTGGCTTCCGTAGTTTCGTGGTGATCGTCTCCCATTGAGAATTTTTTATGAAACTTAAAGGTTTCTTGATCGGCTTGTAAATAGTTTCTCTTAATTATGTTGATTGCTGCTCCGCTATCTACTAATAATTTGTATATTGATCCGTCGCTTCTTCTTCTTCCATGTATTGATTGTAATTTTCCGGATAATTTAGATATTCTGCTTGGTCCTCGTAATTTATGTGCTCCTGGATTTCCTCCGTTGTCATCTCCTCCCTTTCTAAACATTCTTCTTGGGGTTCCTGATGTTCCTGAATAGTTTTTACTTCCGGTGGTCTTTTTTGGAACTGTCTCAGTTGAAAATTTTGGGATTTTGAAAAATATTGGGATGCAAAATGACCAGGTTTTCCGCACTTGTGGCAGGACATCTTTAATCTTTCGCTTAGTGGGACATTCGAGTTTGGTACTCTCGCCTGTTGGGGTGTGGTATTTGCTGAAGGTCTAGTTCTTATTGGTCGGGCTTGGAATTTAGTAGGTTGTCTAGGCACTTGGCTTTGTCTAAGTATTCTATCTTTATTTTTTTCTCGTTGCCAAGCTTCCGCTTTCAGTGCTTCTTGCGGGGCTTTTGTTAGTGTGATAGGTTTCATTGGTCTAACCTGTGACGAAATATCGCCTGTTGAATTCATTATGAATCTTTTGATTACGATGTTCTCTTTTATCTCTAGGGCCATTTTCCTTTTCGTTCCGGAAGGGTATTCTGCTTGTATCGTGTACACAAGGTCCTTATAGGCGTCTCTGAAAAGAAGGCTAAAAGTTTGAACCGTGTTTCCTCCCTGTCTGATTGCGTCCAATTTAGCTCTGCACAATTCAATTGAGGTTTGTATTCCGAGGTTAGTTTCTAAAGCTGAGAATAATTCTTCATAACTTCCTATTGAGATGTGTCGTATAGCTTGTTCGGCTTTGTCTCTAATTTTTTCAGCTATTACAAAATCGAGAAGTAAGTCTTGATTGTCACAGCGTAAACGAGATCTTTTTACGCTTTTTATCCATTCGTGGATACCGGCATCGCAGGTTCCATTAAGGCTTTAATCGTTCTAATCATATCCTTTCCTGGTGCTAGGGGAGTGATTATAGGGGCTGTTCTAGTGGGCCGCTCATTGGGTCGCTCCGTTGACATACTTCTTGGTAGTGGTGGATTCGTGAGTGCATTTTGCTGAGAGATTGACTGTCTGATTTCTAATATCGGAAGCTCGGTGGATCGTGGGAGCTGTTGTCTTATTCCTCGTTTAGGGACTTCAGTTTTTTGAGCGTCAGGATCCGAATCGTCGCCCGTTATAAGTGCTGTATTTTTTGCAACTTGTTTAATTTCCCTTCTCTTGTTGTGATTTTCATCGTTAAGTGTGGCGAGTTCTTCCTTCATTCTAGAATTCTCGAGTCTTAACGCTTGCATTTTCAATCGCAATTGCTGAATGGGGTCCAGAGTTAATAAAGAATCCGGTGCTGTGTGCGTTGGAGATTGTGCTCTCGATGTGGGTTGAGTGTTGTTGGGGGAGGTCATTGCCGTAAGGAATACAGGAATGAGGTCGTGTGATGAATCAGAAGTCTCGTCAGTATCGGCCGTCGCGTAAGTTACACCGTTGTTATCTCGATACTTTGCGTATGCCAGCGTAAAATATCGGTCTCGCTCCTATTATCTGATACGCGAAGTTATCGTTTGCTTTGGACGTATAGTCTTTTAATACAGTGGAATGCAAGGATATCGTCTACTACAATTTCTCTGATTCCAAAGTAATGGTTTCTATTATTGTTGAGTAAAGACAGTGCTCTGGAGCACCAGGAATTGCACCTTACCGGAATTGCAAAACTTCGCCTCGCCTAACGTGAAATTAACTTTGATTTCACGTTAGTCTCCTTCCTCAGACAGCAAGGAGGACTTATTCTCTTTGCAATTCGATACGATTTGTTTTTTATTTAAATGCTTACTTTTTCTAAATTCGCTGGATGGCTTGATCCTTTCTGGTTGGCAGCTGGGAGTCCGTGGAGTTCCTCGTTGTTAACCTGGATTTGGGCGTTGGCCGATGACTGGTCGTCGGTCTTCCAAGCGTTGTTACGCAGATGCGTCTTCCGCCTGATTGCGGGCCTCGTTCAATTTTTGAATTTTGGAAAAACAGTGGTTTTACGTTGTATAGCGGCTACTCAATTCATCAACTATTTTTAGCCACTGTTTTCCTACTTTTCAGGTTGTCGGGTCAACCGTAGGTAGATCCGGAGTCCAAGTGAATTTGGTAAAATTCTTACCCTTCTCGTCTTAAATGAACTCCGTAGAATTCCTTTCCAGGATTCGTCACAAGAATTGCTTTTATAGGATTTTTCTATTGTATCCGTGGATACAGAAATCGAAAGAGCAATCCTGGTAGGATCGCCAAAATGTCAAGCGTAAAAATGCTTAATGAACTTTTTTGTGTAAGCTCGAAGTCAATCTCTGACTTCGAGCGCTTTATTTGCGTTTATGAGTACAGGTCTAGAACTAAGCTCCTCAGAGAGGCGGCGCTTTATATATGCTAATTAGACGTAGAGTGGGGGTAATTGTCAGCTCGTAACAACCTAATAATAGAAGTATTTTCCTCAAATTTAAAAATCGTTTTTAACAATGCTTATTTTTGAACTTGAAATAACTAGTGTACATGCTTATTTCTTGGGTCAAATTGGATACCTGAAAAATTGAACAATTCTGGCCCTACTGGCGTTTGACCCCAAATAATAAACTATGGTAGAACTATGTCTTCAAAATTAAATTATTTTCAACCAAATGACAAACTTGTTTTGTATTTGTATTGTAATCTTTTCATTTTCAATGTGACTCATAAAATGTTTAAAAAAATGTCAATCATATAAATGAAACTGTTCACAATTCAACACTTTTAAATACAACCCATTTCAAAATGAAGGCATTCTTAGTTGAAATAGTATATGTAATTTTAGGGTCTTAAAAATTAGACACAGAATGCGTAAAAATAAAATAACAAAAAATGTGCAACTTCACAATTTGAAGGGCTTAAAATTAAAAATACAATAGTATCGAAAGTTGAACAATTCCACAATTCTGCAATTGTTTCATTTTAAATATAAAAAGGCTTAATAGTTGAAATTTTTTTTAATGTAAACTTTCCCAATCAAATCATATCAACTTCACGTGCTGAAAATGGAAGGACAATTTCATTGTCAATGAATGTAACATTTCAGATATGTAAATCGCTTGAAGTTAAACAATTCTGAATGAGATCGAAGTGAATCAAAAAAATGACGTTATCTTTTCTTGTTTCTATTCTGGCGTATTCTGTTATAAACGGAACAATATATTCACTCGATTGTGGTTTACGTTACTTTATTCAAAAAAGCGCAATTCACGCCGAAATTATAACTTATTAATTACACTGCAATTTTGAACAATATATTATGCAAATCGTTCTATCTTTTATATAATTATTATTAAAAGATAAACGGATCATATTACACAAAAACCATAAAACGGAAATTCTAATGTATATATATAGTGCAACCGCCAACTTTTAGGCTAAGTTAACTTT
Source organism: Andricus curvator (assembly GCA_932195095.1). Lineage (NCBI taxonomy): Eukaryota > Metazoa > Arthropoda > Insecta > Hymenoptera > Cynipidae > Andricus > Andricus curvator. The sequence goes on along the minus strand of CAKNYM010043033.1, from coordinate 6,016 downwards.
AATGGGTTTTATTATTAAACCGGAGAAATACTTAAATAATGATGTGTAAGAAGGGGTCTTTCACAGAGAAAGGATAAAATTCTGATTACAAATCAAATTCTTTTTATTCAATTACGCCTGAGCTACCCTATATTTTACATTCAGGTCTCTAAGTCCCTAGCTAATTAATTAATAATTTGGTTAACGAACAAAATGATATTCTTTAATTAAACCTCTCGGAGAGGAAGTCTTTTTATCAGACGGATCCTACGATTCAATAATGTTCTCGCTGAAGAGAATTTGGCAGATGCTCTTATAAACGAAAGCTAATCTGCACAACGGGCAGTATTAGCTACACTAAGTATAGTAGATATTTATTTCTATATATAATGCAAAATCAACTACAAATCCTAATTGGAAAGAATGAAGAAGTATAGACTCAATAGAGTCTTCTGCACAACGGGCAGATTTTAGTTTTAGTATACCCTAGAAATTCTGTATTCAAATCAAAATCTAGGTTCCTATCGGAATAAAATAAGTATTTTATTTATTCAATTTTCTATTTTTCTTCTCTTAATCTATTAGAAGATAGCCTGACTCAGGTATCGTCCTTTCTTTACAAACGAGCTGCACGCTTCCTAGAGATTTTAATTTATTTTACGTTCATGTAATAACGGTCTCACTCTAGGAAGGTGATTTGCATAGCAAGGACTTTTTAGGATTTATCTAATCGGGGCTAACCACACGTCAAAATATCTATTAAGATTATAAAGCACACAAGAATAGAGTCAGGGATTATCTAATTGGTAATTATGACCAATAAATCTAAAGACTACCTGTCTATCAAGTGTACAACCTCACGGAGGCGAAATAGTAAGCTAGGCACGTTCAGTGCGAGACGCCTGGGCTAAGGAATTCGCAGGCCCCAGGTAAATTTCTATTGTTCTCCCGGAGAGAACGCAAAGGCAAGCGATTGCGAGCGGACTCGACTTATAGATCTCTTTTCGAAGAGATTAAATCATAAATTTCAGGGACTTTCCGAGTCCTTTGTTAAGTACGAGGTATTTCCTTAGAAACTGAGATTCGTACTTAAAGATTTTCTCAACCAGTTTGAGCAGTGCAACTCCTCGTCTGCTTGTAAATCTTTAAGACACGATTGTCAGGTTAAAAGAATATTGCATTGTATAATGTAGACCAATGGCTTAGGTATAACCTCCACCTTGCTCAAGAATGCCAATGCAAAATCCCAAGATAATAATTCGTAAAAGAAGATCAAAAAGAAAAGGCCTTTCGCCAAAAATGCAAATAAAAAATTCAAGGAGATTTTCCAGTGGATCTTAGCCACAAAAATAAACAACAGATAATTCGAGATCGCTTTCTAACAGAATTCATTCACTAGGTTTTGAAGAACGAATGATCACTCTAAAATTGAGCTTCTTTTCGAAACAGCGTTGGCGATATAATCCCCTCAGCTCTTTTAAAGATAGCGCAATTCTTTACGGAAAAAGATTTAAAGTGTTTGGTTTTGAGGCCAAATACTTTATCTCTTTTCCACTTGGGAGGAACTTGTGTGACAAGAAAAGAGGAAACAATCCTCAGGTCTTCTCACAAGGTCTCCACCCTGTGATCCGCGCTTTTCAGACGCGAGATTCTGAATGCCGTTTTTCGGCCGGGGAGCGCTTTTTATTTACTTCGCTCCTCTTTGCCCTCCCACGCTTACGTAAGATTTATCTGCGTGGGAGTACTGGAGCCTGCGCTTTAGAGTTTCTCCTGTATGATGCTGCTTTTCTATGAGCATCACGCAGGAGATATTCCTTTTGCCTATGCCCAGGCTGGTCCTGTAACTCGCGAGTTACATCTGCCCCCCAAATTGAAGCAGAATGTGAGATAGGGTACACTTATTCTCATGTGATGGCTTCAATTTTCCTCTTGAGTATCCGCTTCCCGTTGTCAGACGTTGCAGTTTCTCTTGTGAGGGTTCCATCTAACCGTTGTCTTATTCCCTTGTTCTCGTGCCGGTTGTTAATATTGGCGTTTCGCAGAGTTGTAGTAATTTCTTATCCTCTTGTTGCTCCTGTGGGATGTTTCTTATCATTTGCTCGACTTCTCTATTCCACTGATAGCTGAGCGCGTTGATAGTGACCCGCGTTTCTCCTCGATTTTTTTTGTAGCTATCTCCATCGTGGATTCTGCTCAGCACATCGGCCATGATATTTTCCTTCTTAGGCAGGTGCTCAATCTTGATTCTGTAGTCCTGTATTGCTAGTATCCAGCGCTTCAATCTGGCATTGACAAATTTACAGGTTTTTAAAAATGTCAGTGCCAGATGATCGGTTCTATTAATAATTTCGGCGCCATGTAAGTACGTTCGAAATTTTTGCAAGGCCCACACGATGGCTAGCAACTCTTTTTCCGTCGTGAAATAAGTTAATTCGGGTCCCTTCAGCGTCCTGCTTGCAAGGGTAATTATTTCTTTCTCTCTCTTATCATTCAGCTTATATAAGACTGCACCGAGCGCATAATTACTGGCGTCGGTTTCAAGATAATATCCCTTGCTGGGGTCTGGAAAATAAAGCATGATTGCCGTCCCAAATAAACTCTTTATTTTCTCGAAACTTTTCTGCTCCTCTTCATCCCACTTCCACGTGACTCCTTTCTTTATTAATTTCAGAAGGGGTACTGTCTCTGAGGCATGCTCCTTACTGAATTTAGAATAAAAATTGATTAATCCGAGGAAGCCTCGTAGTTGCTTGACATTTCGAGGGGGAGGAAAGTCATGGATGTTTTTGATTTTCTCGGGGTCCGGTTTCACTCCTTCCGTAGTCAATATGAAGCCTAAAAACTTCGTTTCTTTTTTGAAGAAATGTGATTTCGTGAGGTTGAGTGTAAGGTCGTGATTTTCCAGTCTTCTGAGGATTTCTTCTAAGTGCTCGAGATGCATTTCATTCGTTTCTGATGTGATCAAGGTATCATCCACAAATGAAATTATTTGGTCGCCGAGTCCTTGCAGCACGTGATCGAGACCCCTCACGAGAGCTGCGGTGCTGGTTTTCAAGCCGAACGGCACTACTCGAAACTCGTAGCTGCGTCCTCTGTACTGGAAAGCAGTGTATTTTCTCGACTGGGGGTGCAGCGGCACCTGCCAGAAACTACTGGTCATGTCGAGGTTCGACATGATGTTCATTCCTTTGCATTTTTGGAAAAGTACCTCTGCTGGTTCAGGGCACTCCCAGTCTTCAATTAGTATGTCGTTAAGTCGGCGCGCGTCTAAACAGAGCCGTATAGTTCCGTCCTTTTTTATCACAGGTACTACGGGATTGATGTATGGACTGTTTGAGCGTTGGATTATGCCCATGGCGAGCATGCGTTGGACCTCCTTTTCCACTTTATCCCTGTGTGCCATTGGGATTGGGTAGCTGCGGCCGACGAAGGGTTTTTCTTCACGTATTTGTAATACGTGCTGGTAGTTTTTCAAAAGCCCCGGCTCTCGACGGAACACCCGACGATGAGACCATAGAATCTTGCCGAGTCTCTCTTTGTCTTTTTCATTGAGTCCTTGACACTCCTCCATTTTGTCTTTGACTTCCTCCCACGTGATGTCTAGTGGCAGATTACTTTTGACATGCTCCTCCTCTTCGGAACTTCCATTGGGTCTCCTCTCATCGGTTTCGGAGGCCTCAATCGTGCATACGTTGTAATCTCCCTCTTGTTTGTTTTCGCCTTCATCTTGTAAGATTCTGATGGCCGGCTGTCCATGCAGGTAGGGGAAAGTCAGTGTTTTCGTGTCGAGATTGATATTGGCTCGATGCTCGTCCAATACGTCGATCCCAATGATGCAGGTTCTTGAAAGGCGTGGCACCACCAAGAATGCTAATTGGATCGTCGTATGGGGTAGTTGAACGTCCGCGTAGATTTGCCGAGTGAGACGTATCGCCTTGCCCCCCAGGGGTCCGGCTACGGCGACACCTGCCAATGGCAAGCATGGGTAACGAGTGAAGCGCTCTTTGTTTCCATTAAGAAACTCCTCCGAGATGCAGGTAATTTCTGCCCCGGTGTCAATTAGAGCCTTTGTTACGATCCCGGCGATTTGTACGTTTGCTGTGTAACACTTGGATCGTTTCTTTTCTGCTACCCCTTCCGCTTCCTCGGTCAGCTCTTCGCGTGTGTTTGTGAGCATATTCGCGAAGTAGATTGTTTCATGCGCCACGTCAATATTTTCGTTGTTTTGTTTTACTGACGTGGCTCTGGCTCGTTTCCCGAGTCCAGCAGTTGTTCGTCCTGGTGGAAATCTTCGTGTTCTGGGTTTCCAAGTGCCTCCACTTCCATATTTTGTACGCGGTAAGGCTGTGGATTTTGTTGTTGCCGCCAGGAGTTACCTTCGTACGGGCCGCGCTGTCCCCCAGAACTTGTCGTAGGTTTCGCACCTGTGTTACCGTTATTCCGGTTCGCAGTTCCGCTTGACTGTGGAGCTTGCCAGTTGTTTCCATTGCTGGTGTTGTTTTGTCGAGAGCTGTTGTTATTCGGTGCCTTCCAACCGTTGGAGTTATAGGAATAATTTTCGCGTGAGGAGTTATTCTTATTTCTCCAATCGCCGTATCCAGTGTTAGTGTGGCCGATCTTGTCGAACTCCTCAAGTAATTCGATGAGTTGTTCGCTTTTATCGATGCCTCGACCGACGATGGCATATTTAATCTCGTCGCTGTAGTGACGAGCGAGTTTCCTTATTACTTCCTTAGGCTCCATGGCAGGTGTGAGGTCGCTGACGTGAGCGAACATTCGAGTGGCATATTCGGCACGCGATTTGTCCTTGCCTGTCTGGAAGTGGCCGAATTCTAACTTCTTTCGTACCTCATGTTGTGTGTGCTCGTTCCAATATCTTTGTTGGAACTTTACGATGAAACTGTCGAGTTCATGTATAGCACTTTTTACCACTGCCCACCAATCACTGGGCGGTCCTGAGAGTGATTTTTCTATGAGGTATTCGGCATCGCATTCTCTTGGACGTACCGCCTCCCAATATTGTTTTAGCAAACGAATATACTTCATTGGGCTTCCCTCGCCATTTTACTCAGGTAATACATATTTAATGCTGGGTTTGGCCGTGGTCACTGAGTCTCGAGATCTTCGATCTAGATTTTCCGTGATTCGTTCTGCTACTCTTGTCTGGGCGGTCTCCAAACGGCTGAGTTGTGTTTGCATACGCGCCTCCCTCTCTTCTATGCTCTGTGTGATGGTGGTAGTGGCCTCTAAGGATCGGCTTACTCTATTCTCTAGTGCTGCGAATCGCTTTTGTAGAGTCTGGTCCTTCTCTGCCTCCTGCTGCTCGCGATAGCGTTTATCCTCAGCGAGGATTCGCTGAGTTCTCTTCTCCAGTTCCTCCAGCCTTTGATTGATCAGGACCCATATGTGTTCAGAGTGTGAATTTATCGCGTCCGACGGAGTGCTTCGGGCGTCCTCCATGTTGTCGGGCGAGACGTTCCGTATAGTTGAATCCATATCGTTCTGTTCACAGCCTTGATCGGTACCGGACTTTTTCGCGGAGCGCGAAGAGCGAAGGTTTGTTTTGCTCATTTTGATGGTTCTTGCTAAACTGTTTGTCACAAATGAATTGTTTTTATTTCCACTTTCAATTTATACAGAGTAAAGTTTTTTTGTAATGTTTTTCTTAAAACCGCACTATTCTTTCACTTAAGATTGGCGCATTTTTTGTTGCTCTTCGAGCCACTTATCTAGTCTTTCCATACTACGGGGTTCAATACTCATTTGGCTAAGCATTCGGTCTAAATCTTCCATACCGTGAGGAACATTTTTCTGACTCGCAGGTGGTGATAAATAAACACGCTTAAGATTTTTGTCACCATTAAAAAATGCCGCAACGAGTTTTTGTTTTCGTTCGTCCATCACAGGACCATGCGCTTAAGTTGAGAACCTTATCCTTTTTTCAACTCTCGTGTGCCCCACGTTGGGCGCCAATTGCAACCGCCAACTTCTAGGCTAAGTTAACTTTAATGGGTTTTATTATTAAACCGGAGAAATA